>JANIJG010009431.1:47574-72993 GCA_024611175.1 Megaceryle torquata | reverse complement strand
TACTGCACCACAGCCACAAAGGTGGTGAAAAGATCTGTCCTCTGTTGTTGTTGTTCTTCATACAGGAACAAACTGTACGATAATCAATTTCACCCCAAGAAACAACTTAGCCATCATCTTCCACTTTGCTTCCTTACCCTAAAACAGGGTAAGTAGGTTTAACAAAGAACAAGCAAACAAGTAAAAGGGCTTAATGTAAGAATTTGAAATGCATCTTTTGTAGACTTGCAAACTTAAGATTTGTTTGGCTTGAATATAAAAAAAAATAACCCAGATCCTGAGTTAGACTTAAGAAGGAGCTTTATAAAGCACTGGGGATACTTAGAAATTAATTTTTATTTAACAATCAATATTATCCAGCTACAGTAGACATACCCAGGACTCTTAAGAGCCTGGTCTTTGCACAAACCATAGGAAAGCTGGATCAAGGTTTATTTGGAAAGTTTGCACATGCTAACCAAGAAAGTCATGCAACTTTTGAAACTTAATACTTGAAATGCTGCTCGAGTCACTAAGAAGAGTCATGATTTATTTTGCTGAGATACCATTGCCACAACAAGAAGAGCATATGTGAACTGCAGTGCTTTCCATTGCACATCAGAATGACAGTCAAGTTGCTGTATTAACTGGATGGCTTCTGGAGCTACCACACTGGGCACACTCTCTTGGTAGTACATAAAACGCATCACAGACTTTCTGCAGAGACTTTAATATATTCGTTGCATTTAAACAAAGGCTTCAGATTTATTTTTTTTTCCTTCATGGATAATAGATTACTATGAGAAGTTTTGGGGCAGCACTGATCATACCCTTCAATGAGCTCTGCAGCATGACTCACCTGGCAACACTTCCATTTTCATAAAAACAATAGCTACTGTATGCTTAAAAGACCAACTAATAATCACACCTTTGTTCTGTGCTGACAAGTGATTACCAAAACCTCACCTATTATTTATGTCCAATGCCTTTTGATTCAAGGCTTCCCTGAACACAAACTGTACCAGGAAAAGTCAAAGTAAAAGCCAGTCAGCTAAGCCACTTTGGCACTGCCTTGCTGTCTCCTGATTAAGAATTAACATGTCCGTTGCTGATTTGTTATTACCAATGACAGATTTCTAGGCAATTGTTTCCAGCTCCTTCAGCTTCTCACAGCAAGGGGAAGAGGGGGGAAGCCTCCCCCTGCAGAGCACAGTGTTTGATCTGCAGGAAAAGGGGTACAGGGCCCCAGAGACCCCACCATGGCTTTTATGCTGACTGGCAGGACATGGTGGAGAAAGACTTACATACTTATAGCCTGGGGGTGACCAAACCCCACCTCATTACAGCCCCCTGGACTGTCCCGGACTGCAGCTGTTCTGGGTGCCCTGTCCTGACCTACCCTCAGACTGCCTCTGCTGCCACCCAAGCTCCACCTCTACAGCTTGAAATCCTGCAGCATCCTGTCAAGATCAAGTATTTGAAATGCAATAACCAACTTTTAAAATGAAAAATTTGGTGTTCTCCATGTCACTGCTTCCTTTACTTGTGAGTTTGCTTGGATGACTTGTTTTGTTTACCATTATAATAATTTCAGTTCTATTCTGTAATAGGATTGTAACATTTACAGTTCATTTTCTCTACTACATGGAGAGCACTTAATCCAGGTTTTTAATAAGTAAACTTCTGTCTGTGCAATAAAAGAACTGGATGTACTAAGGAATAGTTTAGGATCAGTTCTGTAGTTTATTTTCTCTTTATATAGTCCAAACATCACACATTCCAGCTACAAACTTTGCTGCAGAAAATGGAAGTGTATTTTCAAACATTATACATTTTTAGTGTCAGACTAAGCCAGTTGGAGGAATACAAATCAGTAACTAAACATTTATTGACATACATAATAATAAAGCCAACTGATTAAGTTCTACTAATGGTTTGTCACTGCTATTTTTTTTCCCCCACCCAATTCCATTTTGTACTGATAATAAAGAATCTTTATACAGTGGCAATTATGTTCTGGTCTTATTAGCCTCCCCCTAAACTGGTCAGATGTAGACCTCAGAACAACTCCCTCCTCCTTTAAGAAACCTCGCATGACCTCAAGAAGCAATTATGGTCCCTAAAAGTTCTATTGCGCTGAGAAAGTGTAAGGCAACTGCTTCCTCACCCCACCTCCATGTCAGCCATCTGTCTTGGGGGGGTGGGAGAAGGGCTGGCAACAATTTAATTAAGAGCAAATTCAGGTAAATAACATCAGGCACCTCTACATAAGTGCAACACCAAATCAGCCTGTATCATCTGGGCTGGAACATCCACAAATCACATCAAGTCAATGTTGTGAGCAAGCTAAGAGAGACTGTTGGGAAGTGTACCCTAGCGTAGGCTTAATCCCAAAGAAGTACCATAACTGAAGCCCTCATTGTAACGATAAAGTACCCTGCTGCTGCTGTGGACAGGATGAGACTGCTCTGGCTAAATGCCCCCCAACAGAGCACAGGCTAATACACAGTCATATTATCACTTGCACAGGTCCATGTACATAAGCTCACCAGGTTCGAACAGTTTTGTTACTAAGAAACTGGCCATGAGGACCATCAGCATCAGAAGGCAAAAGGGCCAAATAAACCGGGGTCTCAGCTCCTTCATCTGGTGATTTAGTGGCTTTAGGACCTGCCATGTCTGTTCTCACCCATCCAGGACAACAGGCATTGAGAAGGATGTGGTCACCTTTTCTCTTCTCATTTAACATCCGGGCTTGAATCCTGGACAAGACTGTGACACCAATTTTGGATACCCCATAGGCAGTATTGGGCCATCCTTCTCTCTCATGCACACTTTTCTTGGTATCTTCCACAAATTTGGTCATGAGTTCCACTAACTCATCCTCAGTGATCATGTCGCTGCGAAACTTTTGCTGTAGTTCTTGGCTGCAGCCTCCCAGAGCTGAGCTACTTGCCATACTAGAGACATTCACCACTCTACCTGGTAGAAGAGAATAAAGATTGATTACTTTTACACATAGTAAACAATACACATATTAAAAAACCAACTGTAGAACAAGCCCACTTCAGTGATGTATTCACTACTTAGGTGACTACTTGCAAAATATTTTGTAGGCTATTTTGCAGAGCTTCTTGGAAAAATAGCAGTTAACTCGATGAGGTGTTTCTAGTGAATTCCACTAGATAGGACAATTTAAGGTGTGAACCTGCAAAAGCTCTTTATCAAACCAGGCATTCTTTCAGGAAATAGCCTGTTACAATCTGTAGGCATATTCATAGTAGTAAGCAGCTTTCTTGGCAACAGCAGCAAGACTTTACTCTCAAAGTTCTGGTGGAAAACATTCTAACTTCCACTACAGCTCTAGTAAAGTACCATAAGAATGTACCTCAAAGCCAGAACAATACAAAATTTGACAAAAGCCATCTATCTCTTAATGCAGAAAGACCTTCAGGTACTTTGTAAAGAAGCAGATGATTTGCAACTCCCAGCATGCAAAACCTCAATATGCTGTTTATCTTGCAGTGCCTCAACACAGATAAGTCAGCTGAAACAGTAATTCACTCATCTTCTCCAAAACTGTTAAACTGTTTCCCCTTTTCTAGTCCACAGCAATTCAGGGGAGGAACTAGGGAATGAACACGAGGGTTTCTATTTTAAAAGCAGAGTTAATGACTTTAACAAGACATTCTTCCTTCATCCTTCCTACAAGGGGACTAGATTGCCATTTTGGCACTGTTTACTCTCCCCAAATTAATTTATCCTTTCCCTCTTCCCTAGGGACTAACAGTTCCCAACTTCTCTCTCATCTACTTGACTGCTTTTCTCTTAAAAAAGCATAGAGATATTTAAATGTTTTTATAGTCTTCAGTTTTATTTATAGCAACAAGCACTTACCCAAATATCCATGTGATCATAAGTCTTGAAAAGAATTGTATTTAAAAAAAAAAGAAATCTCTTAGATTTGGCATGGGCATTAGATCCAAATACCCTCCTTTCAAATAACCTTTCAAACAATCTTTTGATTATGTCAGTAGCTTTTTAGGGTACTTCCATTGCTCCAGATTTCAAGAACGAGAGAATTTAGTGCAGATTATTTGCACACTGCTAACACCTCTCTTATAGATGCATTTCTCTTCTTTGACCCTGGTCCATTCTATTTACCATTTTGGTAAAACGTCTTCTTGCAGTTCATCCTAACATCACCAAATCACAGTAACTTAATGTATGTCTTCAAGTGCCATTTATAACTACATCACCAGACACTTGCAAATAAAGCAAAGGCTGAGGTCTAGATAGAGATAGACCAACAGCCTATTGAGAAAGTTGCTTCAGCAGTAACAAGAACAGGCGTGTCGCATCAAAGGCAGCTGAAACACTATTTTTAGGTACTTCCTTATCCTAGTTGTATCATCAAAATGTCCTTTCTGAAGCAAGAACAATTTATGTAGGCAGATATCACGGACAGAGATCATGGGTAAATTTTCTATGTCAAAATGAGAATTCCATTTCAATTCATTAACTGAAGAATGCAACCACTTTGAAAGTAGATTTAAATATACACAGCAGAGACATTCTGGCAGTCAAGAAAGGCTATTTCTTCTCTTACCTACAGTACAGCCAGGTACACTCCTCTTGCTATGGGGCAATGAGCATCAGAGGTTGGAAAGGATTTTCTCATTTAATGGGGACCAAAATTCATACAAAGCAGTTTCCTTACTTGTTATGTTAGACTTACCATAAGGCTTCACAAGAGGCAACAATTCTGTGCAAACATTCCTGGTTCCAAAAAAGTTTGTCTTCAGTGTAACCTCTGCTTGGATTGCAAATGGAGTTGTGTCACGAACTTTTCATAAGGGGTGGTAGCAAGGGAGAGGAAAAATAGAAAAAATTATAAAATAAATTAAAAACAATAAAACAGAATTGTACTACTCTTTGAAACAAAGTTACCAAGCTACCAAAACCCATTAAATTTATCTTGGTTCCTTCTCTATTTTGATAATTAGGAAACAGGCATGTGATCAATTAAAGTACATAAGAACAACAACAAATAAAAAAGCAACATCACTAATACATTCTTATTAATAAAATGATCCAGCTCTGCAATATTATATTTATATTTAGCTAATTATATATTCACCTCTTCTTTGCTGAAGGCTTTAGATTGCCCCAGGAGAGACATTTACCCACTCACAGGCCATTTTCTTTCCGCCTTTCATATGGAAGAGACAGGGAAAGACCACTCCCACAGGCTGTGCTGCCCAACCTGCACACTGACCTGCCTGTACCTACATCCAGGGCTCAGAGCTTGTGCTGCCACTACCACATGCAACTAAACGTTGAGGTGCCCTCTCTGCTTAGATGCACAGCACTTTGCCACCATCCTGACATACCAGGGGATGGGGTAGAGGGAAATCAGAAGGGATGATCCTGAAACTAGAAGATGAACAAGTTAGACCATCACCCTGCTACTAACACCCAAAAACATGGGAGAAAACTGCTTCAATAACCTGATTCGTGCTTTGGATTCTTAGCTGGGTCAGAGTAGTACCAAGTTGCAACACTCTAAGGACTTCTATAAAGAATGGTGCAGACTGAAAAGCAAACAAATAAACCAACCAAACCCCCAAATGATAAATACTTGTGACACCAATCACATCTTGAACTGCCAGATCTGTGCTAACACAACCATAAGAGTGGAAATTAGAAGCTAGGAAAAAGAGTGGATTTAGGTAAGCAGAATCAGACCATGGAGCTGCACTGTAAGGGTATAATTTCATCAGACAGAATTGACAGCTTGCCACCACCAAAAGTGGGGTAGGATGAGCCATCAGCTGACAGTTTGGCTCAGCAATAAGCCACATGCTATGCATCTCCCGTTTTGAGGGGGAAGTAAGAGTTAAAGCAGCCGCAGTCCTCTTCTGCTAAAAGCTCTATCTCTGCAGTGATGAAGGCTACCTCTAGAGATTAGGCAGGTTTTCACTTGCCTCTGTAGCCCAGACTTACGTAAACTCAAAAGAAAAGTGCTTATCAGGTTATTTAGTATTTTAGTTTTTTTTTTTTTTTTTTTTTTTTTATTTATTTAGTGGTTTTTATTGCTGCAGCTTTAATGTCCGACATATTTTCAAGCAATAGGCACCAATGGCATCAAATCTTGCAAATCACTTGCCTGTATTTCAATGAAATACATGAAGCCAACTCATGACCTATTGCAAGAGTTATGAGAGAAGAAGCTAAAAACTTACACAACTCTAAACTCCTGCTTCCCTACCCACCTTGCAAGAGGGAAGCTTCCTTACACTCCAGAACCCACTCTTCCTCTAATGAGATGTATTACTTGTAATATCTGAAAGATGCATACTCCCTTAATTTAATCAGCATGACTAGAATGACTGTTCTCACAAAAGCTCATCCAGAAGGCAACCCACAGGTACATAATCGTTTCATACATGAACAGTTTTTACTGGGCTAAGGACTCTTCTGGGCTATTTGTTGTGCAGCACAAAAGCAACAATAAATTAAATTAAATGGTAAATGTAATCTTTGACAGACAGCAACACACAATGCTACAATACAGAAAGGAAAGCATAAATTTTGAGATGGTGGCAGAAGTACAGCTAGGCCAGATGCAAGCTTGGGTAGAAACACCAACATCAAAAGCAAGAATCAAAGCCAAAATATGAGATAAACACCACAGCAAGTTCTTACACAAGTGTTAAACCTTCTAGTCTCTATGCTTACACAACAGTTACAACTGGCTCTTCTATCACATTTCTTAACTGTATGACCTACTACTGGCCATAATAAGTTGTCAGCTTGAAGAAAGTCTAGGCTAAAAAACTGGAAACAACTTCTGAATAAAAAAACAACAAACCTAAGTCAATGACGTGGTAAAGGAAGTAACAGGAATTCCACTGGTCATGCCATTTTACCTATTTATCTTTTCATTGGCTCCATGATCATAAATCTAAGAGTTCTCACAGATGAGCCCTAGCAAATTTGCTGCAGCAATCTGATGAGCTTTTTTTTTGCCTGCCCAGGTATGCACCTTGATGGAGGCCACAGCTGCTGCGAAGTCAGCAATAGTTAACACACACTTCAATTGCTGTAGGTGAAGCCCAGTCTTGCTCAAACTCATTGTCACAAGTAGGCTAATGCCCCGATTATGAATTGAAAAAGTAGTGGTCTGAGCACCTGCAGGCTTTACAGATAACCATGGACAGAGGTACAATCTGTTTGTCCTGGTTTCAGGTGGGACAGAGTTAATTTTCTTCTTAGTAGCTGGTATAGTGCTGTGTTTTAGATGTAGGATGAGAATAGTGTTGGTAACGCACTGATGTTTTAGCTGTTGCTGGGCAGAGCTTACACTAAGTCAAGGCATTTTCAGGTTCTCATACTGCCCTGACAGTGAGGAGGCTGGGGGTGCACAAGAAGCTGGAGGGACATGCAGCCAGAACAGCTGACCCAAACTACCCAAAGGGATATTCCATACAATATGATGTCATGCTGAGCAAAAAAAATAGGGGTGGTGTTAGCTGGGAGGTGGCAGCCTAATGCTCAGGGACTGGCTGGGCATCAGTCAGCAGATTGCGAGCAATCACACTGTGCATCACTTGTTTTGTATATTCTTCTATCATTATTAATAGGACAAAAAAAAAGGAAAGGAAAATAATAAACTGTCATTATCTCAACCCACGAGTTTTACCTTTTTTCTGATTCTCTCCCCAATCCCAATGGGGGGCAGTGGGGGAACAGCTGTGTGATGTTTAGCTGCCTGCTGGGTTAAACCACAACACTATTGCTGCAAGGTTTTAATATTTCTCTATCTTGAGCACATTCTGAAGCTCCAACAATTATATTAAGAGTTGCCTCGTATCAAGCAGTACTTGAACACAAGCAATCTTCCTTCAAAATACCATGAAAAATAAACAGTGCCTAGACTTCAGACTGCACTCCCCCTGTATGAGAAGCTTCAACTTCAGCAGCAGGTGAAGTTAGACCCATACATTGAACATGCCTCCTTAACTCATGCTGCAAGCAGATGAGTCAGCAAAACACTGTTATTGAACAATTAGTTACATGTCCTAACTGAAGATCAGAAAGAGATTAATAAATAAATAATAATCAAACACCAAACCCCAGAAAATCTGGAAAGAACAAGGTTGTACTGGTAGGGAAATGAACTAGTAGTCCTGTTTCTGATTTGCTCTATCTGGACTAACATGATTCTCAACTTGTTTTTATAAACACCTACAAGGAGAATGCGCTTTTCTACCTTACAACTACTGTGTCTTCCTTACTTTCACTACCTTCCTATTCACTAGAAGAAAAAAAAAAAAAAAAAAAAAAGAGTTAAATTCTTGATCAGCACAGCAAGATTTACATAAATGATTCTATAGGTAACTGAATGACCCAAGAAAGTTAAAGATAGGTAAAGATGACAAAAGCATCCAGGCCCAAAAGCTCTTTCTCATCAGCTGGAACCCTTGAGCTGGTAATTCACAGAACAAAGTACGAGGCGTGCAGAAGAGAGAAAACACAAATCCCCAAAGAGCCCACACTCATAAGGGGCTCCCACAGGCTTAGTGAAACTCATGGGCACTGAGGCAATAAACCCAGTTCTGTTCACACGCACTGTGTGCCTAAAGTATTTTCATGCTCTGTAGGTGATGCAAATATAAAACTCCAAGAAGGCATCTTTACGTGCAGTTAGCCCAACAAATGCCAGAGGAAGAATGACTTTATGCTGCCCTCTTATCACGCTTAAAAAAGTAGGCAGATTGCCCAGCCAAGAAAGCAGCATGCCATTGGCACAGAAGTCCCATACAAGAAGCTCTGTAAAATCTCCAATGCATCTACCACACTTGTCTACACAGCTCTGTAGCACATACAACTATTCCAGACAATCCACCTCCTACCTTTAAAAGCGATCCCTGCATTGTTAACCAGCACATTCAGCCCTCCGTATTTCTCCTTTAGGAAGTCACGGAGAACTCTGATGCTCTGTGGATCATCAATATCCAGCTGATGGAAGAGTGGATGCAGCCCTTCCTCCTGGAGCTTTGCCACTGCTTCCTGGCCACGGCCGGTGTCTCGGGCTGTCAGGTACACGTCTCCTGGGAACTGCTTGCATAGAGCCCGCACAATTGCGAATCCAATCCCTTTATTGGACCCGGTCACCACAGCCACTGGTACGGTGGACACTGTCCTTTCTGAATGCATGCCAAAGTGAGAGTAACTGCAAAGAGCAAAGAAGAAAGATTCACCCTTGGACAAAGATGGCAATGTGAAAACAGATTAGTGGTTTTGCTTCAAAATCCTACTTAGAATTCTACTTTGAATTACGTGAAACTACAGCAAAGTGCACATTAATTGTAACTTACTAAAGTAGCTTGCAGAGAAATACGTTTGGTGTTAATGTTTTAAAGAAAAGCCCAATCCATGATGGTTTAATAAAATAAAGTTAATCAATGACCAATCCTTAGTATTAACTTTTTATGGGATGAAGCTCGTGTGCACATACAGTTTACAGGAATACCATTTCCTTCTTTTGAGGTTATTCAGCTGGTTCAGTTCAAGCACTGATGCAAAGCTGAAAAACAGGCTCAAAAACAAGGGGAGGAGCAGCTTGATATTCGAGTGTCAAGCAGAATAACCAATTCTAGCGTTTTAGAAGGAAACAGTGGACCATAGATCGGCTACAGACGTTTCTTGTTTTAAACACGCCAGTCAGTCAGTTCTAGATAGAAAGCATGCTTGCCGTTTGTTTGGGGTTTTTTTTCTGCCCACGTAGCATCTTCAAAGAAGATGCATTTTCCCCCCATAAAAGCAAGTTTAAAACGTTAACTCCCTCCCTTACGAAATATCTTGTAACTAACCACAAGCAGACATCTAGCGAGGATAAAATCCTGATCAGCTCCCAAAAGCCCGCCCAGCTACCAACTGATTTCTCCTGTGCCAGAACCCTCCCTGGTCACCAAGGTCCCATCTCGCTGCTAACCAACGCATGTCGCTCACTGCCACCTCCCCAGAACCAGTCTTCCTTCCTAACGGAAGCGGAAAGCAAACCCAGCAACCACAACAGAGCCCGGCTCTTGAAGGAGACTCCGAGCTCCTCGCCAGGCGATCCCGGCCGGCTAGTACGCGCCCCTGCCTGGCCCCGCCAAGGGGCTGACTAGAGCGAGAAACTGCGGGATGGGCTCAGAGGGGCAGACAACACCTCCTCACCCACCTCTAGCACTACGCACCTCACTCCTCAGCTCTAGCCAGCGATAGAAAGAAGACAAACCACCACTCACACCACCGTACGTAGGACAACACGCCTAAGATGGCGGCGAAACACTCCGCCCCCCGCGGTAGGCAGACGCGTTCTCTTCGGCTTGTGGGCTGGAGGCAAGGGGGCGGTGTTGAGGAGCGTGCCTAGGTTTGTCCCCTCCCCCGTCGCGGTATCAGCCCGGGAAGGAGGCAAGCGTCGGCACTGCACTTGGGTCGCCTAGGGAAGATGGGGTTTCTCGTTACTCTTCTGTCTTTACTGCCTCATGGAGGGGGACGCAAATGGGCGCAAGTGGCGCTTAGTTCGTTGGGGTGATTCGAAATTTTGCTTGTCAGAGCGGGAGGGGGGAGGGAAGGCCTTGTACGCGGTGGGGAAGCGCTGGGGCTTCTTGGGCGGTTTCCCGGTGGCTCTGGCACAGGCAGTGGGCGTCTCCTGTCGCTAACAGCCGGGAGGGCTTGTGCTGAGCCGAGGAGGGGAGGTGTTGTTCAAACAGCCCTCTGGCTCCCGGGGGACGGGATGGCGAGGGGGCCTCCGGCGTGCTAGCCGTCGGGAAAGGCTGTGCCTTAGCGGCAAAAACCAGTGCGCCCGTGTCCCCAGCGTTTTGCCAACGCTGCTGCGACCGGCCCCCTTCTCGGGAGAAACCTGCGGTGCTGAGGTTCGGTTAAAGGCAGTATTGGCAAGGAGACGTTAAATACACATTTCAACGACAGACTGAAGTATAAGGAGTAATGTTGACGCTGTTCACCCATCGTGCACGCTGGAGATGCTGAGATGAGGGGCAGTGCCACGGTCCTGTAATGGCACTGAGGGTTTTGGTGGCTGTGACGTTGAGCGAGATCATTTCCTGCAGCGTACGTGATCGCTTAGCTCCGTTCTGGTCTTGTTATTTCAAGGAATGAACTGCAGAGGCTGTTTATGCCAATAAATTTTCTGTAGTTTTAATAGGTTATCTGTTTGAAACCTTTTAGTTCTGCGCACATAAGCACCAGCATCTCATTTCCTTTAGAGGATTATGGCCATGCTGTGGCCAAGATGGTATTTGGAGGTAAAGACTTCCTGTCCTCCCGACCTCCCTCATCCCTCTCACCCACCCTCGTTTAGAATTTGCTTGTAGTACGTTTTCTAAACTTTAAAGAGGCAGCTTAGATAGATAAGAGATAGAAAGAGTGCTTTGATTTATTGAGATAAATGAAACATGCAGTATTTGAAAGACTTTAAATATTTTTAACTTTTTTGTTTTTAATTCAGGTTGTCTAAATAAGGCAATATCCATTACATAATATGAGGAAAAGCAGAGGTCGGACAGGTCGAAGGAGAAGAAGAAAACACTTGCAGAGTTTTATGGATAGAGGTACTATCCCTGGAAGTACTGCAAAATAATATTTTTTTTTTGTCAAGGTGTCATTTTATGGGGTATATTTGTCAAACACCTTTGTGCTTTGAAAGCAACATCAATATTAGCTTTTTTGTGCAAATATTCTAGCATTAGTTTACAATCTGAAGCAGAGCATGGTGAATATTATGAGCTCTCTTTTTCTGGCTAATGGCAAGTACTACATTTCCTTGACCCTTGAATATGCTCAATAACTCCTACAGTTCTGAGAGCTCCCAGTGTCCAGAGGCTTTAGAGAACCTAGTATACCAGTTCATATGGAGCCTTTCTTGCTATTCGATTATGCTATACCAAAATGTCCAAAATAGTTTCTTTGACTATACAGTAAATGTTTTCAATGTCCTTTATTTTTCAACAGAGCATTTGATTTTATAGCATTAATCCTTTTTTTTTTTTTTTTTTTTTTTTTTTTTTTTTTAATGTTTAGTCAACTGCAGTCACAAACTGGAATACGTTAAACTTCGTAAGTGGCTGAAAGACAGAGGATTTGAAGACAGTAATTTAAGGCCAGCGGAGTTCTGGGGTAATGTTTTAATTATTTATTGTTGGTACAAATTTATGAATCTTCTGAGAATGTTAGATACCCGCTTTCACTTTGAATCACACACCTGGCTGGCATCAGGGGAAAAAAAGTCAGTTACCTTAGTCTTAAGGATTTCTGGCAAATGCCCATGAATGTCATTTAATATAAACAGATATGGAGGCTTGAAGTAGTGTTTCTTATATAAAGATGACCTTGTGTAAAATTCTTGTGTGAGAATAGTCTGGTATGATACAAAATGTGTACCTATGCTGAATTCCTTGAAGAAATTGAGATTTTAAGTGTTAGCACAGTTTTAAGGTAGAAAGTAATACCCCTTTGTTTTCAATATCAGAACCTAACCCTGTTATTTTTCTTTTTAATCTTTTTTTATTCCTCCATGCAAGTTCAGCAGATCTAGTGATGCAGATAAATAAAAGATTTTAGAGCTGGGATTTATTTAGTACTGTTTACAATAAAGGTATATAATTGCAATTTGTCTCTTTAAGTAGATTATGTTTCAAAAACTCTTGTAATGTTAAAGAGAGAGTAGAGAGAATAGGATGAATCAGAGAAAAATACTGTGAGTAGAAATTGTAAAGTTTAAAACTCCGAAACTAGGGATAGCAACCCATGATGAAAGATGTGTTTAAAGAAAAAAAAACTGGGAAAAAGAAATTGAGTAATTGTTAGAACTGGAGAGCAGGTGTTGCAGGGGATGCAGGGGAAGGGCTTTCACAGGGTCCTGAAGAGTAGAAAGAGAATTAGAGAATAAAGAAATGAGGTATATATCTGGAAAAATCCATAATTGGCTTTTATGATTTCTAGGAGATAATGTATGGTCTTTTAGAGCTTTTCCTCGCTGACCTGATAATTTATTGCAGCTTATCGTAGTCTCCTGTATTTTTTACATATATATGTATACTTAAGCATCCTCTTTGTTCCTGCTTCAGATACAGGAAGAGGACTGATGACTACTAAAGCTCTTCAGGTTAGTAATGTTGATACTATTGCAAGAGCTCCTTAGATTCTTTTGAGATGTCTGGAATTTTGAGCTTTTATTGTTGCAAAAGTCATTACAAAGTCTTCAAAGTCCCTGTTGTGAATGTACTTTTTGTCCTAATACCACAATTTGCAGTGTTGGAATATTTGTAAGATGATGCCCTATGTACCCCAAGGGCTTGTTGGGTGAAGACACTCCTCTACTCATTTACAGAGATTTACTGTGTAGTCTTATGGTCAGTTTAAGGCAATCAGTGGGTAACTGAAATGAGATGGAGCAGGCCTCTTCCCTTCCGAGTGCTTTCTCCCTCAGCCACTGACATCCACAGCTTCCTTTGCGCTGTCTGTGACAGTTTTCCCCACCTGTGGTAAGCTGCATCAAGAAGATAAACTAAAGAAAAAGTGTCTCTTTAAAAAAAATTATGAGCTTTGATAGCTTTACTCCTTGAAGTCTCACACCTTGTGTGAGATCAGTGCTGGTATAAAGGGAGGAATGGCATATCAAGGAGAGAGGTGGAGGAAAGGGACTTTAAGCAGCATTTGGCTTTAGAGAGCCATATTGTGAAACCACAGCTTTAACCTCATTTTGATGGCCCTCTTCTTTGTTGGTAGACCAGCTAATGGAAACATAATTTCTCAGACATTCCCAGGAATGATAGAAAAGAATACCTTGTCCTTCAGATATTGGCACAGAAATACTGACTAAAAAGTGCCTCTCAGAAAACAGGCTTGTTGGAGAAGTTTCCAAACTGGTATAAGAATAGTGTATCAAATAATAGGGAATCAGACCCAGAACCTTTTGCAAAATAGAGAGTATAACAAGAGGTAGAAAGGAGATGCAGTGGAGAAGTCATGTGTAAGTTCTCATGCTGGCTCAGGGCTACAGCCAGCAGTTGAAGCCAGAAGCTCAGGTTATCTACAGTGCTGGGAGTCTGCAGTAAGTGAAATGAGAACTAGACTCCATTGAGTTTGAGCAACATAGGGAAACTCATGAGGGGAATGGGAAAGGGAGAGTATTGATGTATGTCCTCTCCCTACAGGCACAGGCACGTATGTCTCAAGCCAGGCATGAAAGCTAATTTACACACACAGCAGCTTGGTGAACAAGGTCAGGATAGACATGACCTAAAATATTTCTACCCCCTATTGCTATGTTGGTAGTTCAGCTATTTGTGAGATCTAATCTAAAATATCCCTCAGTACAAAGGAAGTGAGTAGCCAGGCACCAGACTTTCTGTGAACAGGTAGATTTCTGCAGGTGTTAGTTCCTACTGACTGCAGTCATCTCCCTTCCCCGGACTGTGACCATTTTAAAACCATGCCAGTTTCCATCAAGTTCATCATCACATCTGTTTGCTTCCTGACATTAGGTTCTCTGGGGAATATGTTTCTGATTCAGAAACTGCTAATGGATGAGTCTCTTACACTTGGCCTTTATTATTCTTTGTGTGTTGTGTTTTTCCTTTTTTTTTTTCCCCTCAAAGGCAGGGGATCTGATTATTTCACTGCCTGAGAAATGCTTCCTCACCACAGGCACTGTCCTCAGTAGCTGCTTGGGAGAATACATTATGAAGTAAGTGAAAAGTGATATTTTATGGACAAGCTGGCCTTTACCTTAGGTTGCTCATCAGTATATTAATGATCTTTATTAGTGGTACGTCTTCAAACTGCATACCCTAACTTGTGTGAGTATTTCACGTGCACTTCCATGCATGTGGAATGCTCAGATAAGTAAAATTCAGACACAGAGCGTTCCCATTTAGCTAGACGGAGTTGGAGGGATGGTACAGCCTTGAACTTGACCTCCCTCTAGAGCCAGCTTGGACCTAAATGCCAATTATTAAAATTTTGAGGGGAATTGGTGAATATGCTTCAATAGGTGAAGGAGGATAAAATGAGGTTCCAAAGCAGTCACATGAACATGGCCTTTTAGAACATTCAAAGACCTGTGCTGGACATTGAGTACTTGTTACTTATCCTAAAAAAAACCAACCCAGCCCCTCAAAAAAAAAAACAACCCAAGAGGTGAGCCTGAAGTTGTTGCTACAAACCAGCTTTTATAGCCTCTTTGAAATCAGAAAAGGACTTGGAGATGAACTACAAAGAAGTTTAAAATAGAAGCTATTTATAAAATTTAAAAGAACTAGAAAAGAGAGAAAATGCTGCTGCTAACATTTCTTATCTCACTTCTATGTATCTGCTGTGTTGGTATTTTTATTTTATTTTCTAATAGATGGAAGCCTCCTGTATCTCCTTTGATAGCCCTGTGCACATTTTTAATAGCCGAGAAGCATGCTGGTGAGAAATCTCTGTGGAAGCCATACCTTGATGTTTTACCCACGACATACACTTGTCCTGTTTGTTTGGAGCACAGTGTAGTAAGCTTTCTTCCTGAACCTTTAAGAAAGAAGGCTCAGGAGCAGAAAACAACAGTCCACGAGTTGTATGTGTCTTCCAAGGGTTTTTTCTCTTCCCTGCAGCCTTTGTTTGCTGAGAATACAGGAACTATTTTTAACTACAGTGCCCTTGAGTGGGCTTGGTGCACTATTAATACCAGGACAATATACATGAAACATTCCCAGAGGGATTGCTTTTCTCTTGAGCCAGATGTTTATGCATTGGCACCATATTTAGATTTGCTAAACCACAGTCCAAATGTTCAGGTAAGAAACTAAAAATAGACAACTCAATTTTTATATTTGTAAATGCACTATATAGAGCATGCATTTATGGGATGCATTAGGAGTGTCTGGAGGTCAGTGAGAGATCTCATAGTGGGGAAAATTGTCTATTGAGGGCATGTGCAGGCTGAGTACTCAACAGTTTATATATACCCTGGAGCTTGTTACTCTGCCCAAGGCAGTTGAATAAAGATGATTCAAATGTTTTGGTTTTCATAGCAAAGCAAAATTACAGGTAGAGGCCACAATTTCTGGGTGAGATTTGCATCCAGGGTAGCTGTTGGAAGAGCCACTGTAAATAAAACCCTACTTTGCTTTCTTGAAAGGCTCCGCTCCTGAGACAAATCTTGAAGTTACATGGTCCCTGTGTTACTTGACCTCCGGTTGAAGCTTCTGAGCAGCCTTAGGAAAGTGTATAGAGCAGTTCCACCTTATGTCAGGGACTGTGTGCCAACAGAGAGTTGGGACAGCACAAAAGTGGCCAAGTCTGCAAGCAGCCATCTTTATTTGTGGATTTAGGCCCTCTGTAATAACTCTACACAGTGGTGGCACATCCTGCGGGCTCAGGTTTTGATGTTTGTTCATCTTCATACTAATGGGTTGCCTTTTCAGACCTCCGTAACATTATTTTCTCTCAGTGTTAGAGAAGTGTTCAATAGTGTTGCATTTAATATCCAAGGTATGGTTCATTTTTCACCATGTCTTTCTTCCAAGAGTAAAACCTTTTATTTTTAACTTCTTGAAGGTAAAGGCTGCATATAATGAGCAAACAAGAAGCTATGAAATTCGGGCATGTTCACAGTGCAAAAAATATGAAGAAGTATTTATCTGCTATGGGCCTCATGATAATCAGCGACTGCTACTAGAATATGGATTTGTTGCCATGAATAACCCTCACAGCAGTGTTTATGTCTCATCAGGTTAGACTTATAGATTGTCTTGACATTGAAAGGCACGATAGTAGACGAGACAGATCTGAGCATGTTAATACTGTCTCTCTTCAATGGGAAAAAAAGGTAACTAAAGGATAGTGAAGTTCACGTGTGTATATGTATATGCACAATGCATATTAAGGCATGATGATTTTTTTTTAGTAACATCAAAATACTTGTCTGTATTTCCATGAAGTGGAATAGCATTTGCTACAACTTGGAACTGCATAGAATTCAAGGGTTGAAATTTTAAAATGGCAAATGTTCTTTGGTAACTTTTCTTTCTGTAAAATTGTGATTCTTAGCAGCACTGCTATGTGTAGAGATTCTAACTGAATTTCTTAGATTTTACCATTGACTTCAGGATTGAAGTCCTGATTCTCACAAACTGAAGTTGTTGAGAGTGGCTCATAACTTCAGTTTGAGTCAGGATTTCCATTATAAGGATACAATCCTGGAGATTGCTGATAGCTTTTGAGAAGCAGATAAATTTCTGTTTGTTAAAGGTCGCCAAAATGTAGCAGGTTTTTATCTTTGTCCTCTAGCTACTTGGAAAAATATGATTGAGATGTTATTTCAGAATAGAGGATTGTGGTTTCTTCTACATATAATTTACTTAAATATCTTAAATGTATTCTTATGCAGATACTCTCCTCAAATATTTTCCACCACTGGACAAGCAGAGAAATGCAAAACTTTCCATTTTAAAGGATCATCATTTCTTAGAGTAGGTACATGGAATTTTTTGTTTCTTTGTAAACTTTTCAGTTTTTCTGGAGTTAAATTTTGCTTTTAATATAAAAATCCAACATAAAATAATTACTTGTTTTTTTAACAAACTGATTTGCTTGCTGTTTGTGGGAGAATGTTAAAGTGGTAAGCACAAGTATCAAAGCTTGAGATAGGTTTCAAGGTACAGCCTGTCACTTATTTGTGCATAACAGCAGAGTAAGGGGTGTCAAGGAGTTCTCTAGTTCTGAAGAGCAGCTCTTCCCTTGCTGACACTTGTCAGGAAGAAAGCTATCATGCTGTAAAAGATCAACTATGCTTTCTGCATCTCATCACTTTTGACTTTTTTAAGAAACCTGACCTTTGGATGGGATGGACCATCATGGAGACTCCTGACAGCCCTCAAGTTATTGAGTCTTGGAGCAGATGAATTGTAAGTTTCAGTACAAGAAATATTTAGATTATGTGTGTGTACTATACACAGGTGAGAAGTAAAAAAACCAAAAAACCCCAAAGAACCAAAAAACCAAACCAAAGCAGACAAAAAAACCCCAAAACAACAACAACAAAACACAAAAAACCACACACCAAAACAAACAAACAAAGAAAAAAAAACCCCAAACAAACAAAAAACCCCACAACACAACCAAAAACCAAACAAACAATCAAAAAAAAAAAAAAGAGAGAGGAGGAAAAAAAAAAAGAAGGCAGGGAACACCATATAGCGTAAAGTCATTGTCTGTTTGCTCCTTTGGTCTTTTGCTTTCTTGTATTAAATACTAGACACACCCTGTTTTCCCTTTCTATTTCAAGACCCGGTTATTACTTTAAGGTTCAAACTCCAGACCTTTTTCCTGTTGGTTATATGGGACTTTAAATGCTATTGACCTTGCTTGATTTCTTTTGAAGCATGTGTTCCACAGGCTGCTTCTGAAATTCTAGGGCCAAGTAAGTCACTAAAATTAATTTCCAGTGATGGTCAGTGCACGTTTGATTATTTGTTCCAAATGGCACATCTGCTTCAAGCAGCATTCATAGAAAATGGTTACCTGGGCTTTGTGTTCAACAGTAAATAAATAAAAAAAAAATATCTTCAAAGCTATTTATGCTTTAAAGATTCATTGCTGAGTGGAATAAGTTGATTATAAGAACTAAATCCTCATGATGCTGGTTGCAAGCCCAGGTGAGGTGAAGTTTAGGAGGAGCCATACATTCTGTGTGAATAGATTTTACTCCTCGCTGGTGCTGCTGAAGTTGGTGGCAGCATTGCAGAGCAGTGAAGACTAAAAGCATTGGTCTAAGTGTAAAATGTGGCTTTAACTGAAAGTGTAGGGGTGGAGGACTGGAACCTCTGCTCCAGACCATTAAACCTCTCTTTGCCTGCTTTATCAGTCTTATATCTGAATGCTGTATGCTTTTTTTCACATATGTTAACTTCACTTGCATTATATCAGCAATGTTATTTTTGGCATAACCATATGTTTATCATTCAGCCAGGGAATACAGTGAATGATTGTGTGATGTTCAAATGTTTTGGTTCTAGTACTTGCTGGAGGAGAGTGCTGCTTGGTGATGTAATTTCAGCCAGAAATGAACAGCAGACTTTGAATATAACAGGAAAAATATGCCATTTTTTAATAGAGGAGACTCAGCATGTCCTTCTCCAGGTAATTTGACCAGAAGAAAAAGGTAGACCAGATCCCTTTCTCTCCTAGCATAAATGCACAGTTGTGCAATTTTTCTAGGGTGAGAACAGATTGACAGAGGGAATTGACTACACTGGGATGGTGTGGGATTTGTTTCCAGGGTGACTGACAGCGATGAATTGCTCAGCAGTGTTTGTGGCTGCAGCAAAGAAGGGAACCGTGTTAGAAAGCTTATATGAAGCTCTGTAAACAAGTGAAAAGTATTATCCTTTTCTTCTCAACATTATCAATGTGTTTGTTGAGGTTACCTCTTTAAAGAAAATGCAAACTTGTATGAGGTGGGCACATAAGATATCGCAGAGCTGCCACAAGTGCCTTGTTGCAGAAAGTGAAGGCTCTGCTCATTAAAGCCACTCAAGCTAAATTACTCATGTCAGCCAGTCTTCTGTGAGGGAGGTCTGTGCTCTTAGAAAAACAATCTCTCTTTCCTTTCTGAATTTTGGCAATCAAATGTGTATTTAATGTCGAGTTGGATAGCTGTTGTGGAAAAGGGTTATTAAAACCATACTTCTGCAAAGGAAACACGTATTTGCACAGAGTATGAGGTGAATCTGGTCTTGAGTAACATCTTGAGGATAGTATGAACTTAGGAGTCTCATATCAGGTAAACATTTCCCTTTCTCTCCTTGGTGGTGGTTTTTTTTTTTCTTTTTATTTTTTTTTTTTTTACTAGTACAGTTTCTGTTGTGGAAGATTAAAAAAAAATGCTATTTTGACATACTTCATGGAATACCTACCATAGAAAAGCTTTCCACAAATTTTATGTTCATGTCCTATATTAAATAACCTATTTTTTTAGTAATTTCATCCCATTTGTATAAACTTCAGATTTCCCATTTGAAAAGGAACAATGAGAACCTCAGAAAACACCTGGCTTTGGTAGAAGCACTACGCTTGGAAGATCTGAAAATACTACAAAAATCAGCTGAGATACTTCACAACTTGAATGTGGTAACAACTTGATCCATCAGGAGCTGTAATAGCTGTGGCTGAATGAAGCTCATTTGCCATGGATGTGCTTTGGTCAACTCTTTTAATGGACCTGAGCAGCAAAAAATATTGTAAAAAAAAAAAAAAAATCATCAGAATATTCCTAGTTTTGTTTACAGGATCACACAGGGCCTGGAGTCGTCTTTTGCTATTTGCTGACCTTCAGGAATGCAAAAGTTTAGCCCATGTCGTAGTGGGGAGCGCAGGTCGCTTTCATCACATCTCATGGAAATCATGGTTGCTGTGAGCAAAACAGCTTCTGGGGTAGTTTGAGCAAGCTCCAGCTGTTCTAGACTTCACAGCTGCCTGTGTGGATAAAGTGTGGATCATGGGGTCAAGCAGATACTCCTCAGCACATGTTTTTCCTCTGGGACTTGACAGAGAGGAAGAGGACAGAGCCACATGTTTGCCCTGCCCTGGTTCTTTATTTTTACCTATAGCAATATGGGGGTAGATTTAGATTGGACATTAGGAAGAAGCTCTTTGAGGGTGGTGGAGCACTGGAACAGGTTGCCCGGGGAGGTAGTGGAGGCCCCACCCCTAGAGACATTCAAGGTGAGGCTTGATGAGGCTCTGAGCAACCAGATCTAGTTGAGGATGTCCCTGCTCTCAGCAGGGGTTTTGGACTAGATGACCTCTAGAGGTCCCTTCCAACCCTGGGTGTTCTATAATTCTATGATTTTTCCCTGAGATCTGTACATGTACCCAAGACTGAGCAGATCTGTTCTGTAGTGCTTGTTCATTGCTGGAGTAACAGATGTGGACTAGAACACAGATCAGCCCTACTGTGGCCAGCTCCAAATTGTTCCCTTTGCAGTTTCAGCAAAAGTAAGGAAGTGTGAATTTCCCTCCTTTACTCTGAGCTCCCTCAGTGGTCACTAGATTATGTTCTGACTCCTGCTGGGAGTGAGAACTGAAAGCTTATATGACTTTGAATTCTGTTCCTCATTTGGAAGACCACCCAGGTGATTAATTCTGTTTCCATTCAATTCTGGTGATCACACTGAGAAATGTTCTTATCCTGTCTACAGGGGGATAGTCTCATGAGTTGTCTTTCACTATTAGTTCTACTTAAGTAGGGCGCCTGAGCTCCCTATGTTGTTCAGAGAAGTGAGAGACTTCTTCAAAGGGTATTTCATGGAAGGACCCTTATTTAAACTGTATAAACTTCATTTATAATTGTGGTCATGTTGTGATTATTTTCCATTTTGTGGGGAATTGCATTTCATTGATTTTTTTTAATTACTTTTTTAGCATGTTTTAAGAACTGTATTTTTAAGAAGTGTTCATTTTTGTAAATATATTGCTTCACTTTCTAGAAGACTTCTCTATTTTTGAAATAAATACAATTGTAGACAGCAGTAAAGTCATTCTGGATAGTGATATAATTTAAGGAAAAAATGCAACAGGTGAAAACTATTCAAAGTCAAATGCACTTTCAGACTTTCTTTGGTACTGTGTGAGCAAGAATGTTTTTATGCAAACTTGCTTGTCTTTGAAGGTTTCTGGGGGTTTCCCTGTATGTTTGTTTGGGGTTTTTTTACTGTCTCTGTTTTTGACAGGAAACATCTTGATACCTGGAGTTCTGAGAAGGGCTCTTCCTTACCTGGAAGGATATATTAATTTAGGTTCAAAAGACCAAGGGTACCAAAAACTGTAACTGTTTGCTGTTACTCGGTTTCCAAAACTGGATGTTCTTGGTTTTGAGATGCCATCTTCATAACCTCTTCCTAGGGTTGGGAAATTCTGAAAATGGTTGTTTTCTGCCTCGACATGCACTGAGACTCTTTTGTCCTCTCAAGCTTCTGTATTGTTCATATGGAGAGCTGACAGCATGTGGTTACTTCACATTTTGATGCAGAGGGCAGGGTGAGTGGGTTGAGAGAGCAACAGAAGTGCTTTCTGGAGCTAGAAGCACATCTATTCCATCCTTTGGGCCAATTTACATTTGAATTTCCTTAAGCTGTGGGTTTAACCCCTGCAAGTCACTTGGCACCATATTTTTCACTCTAGACAATCCCATTCTGAAGTACCTCCTGGGATGAGATGACCGTCTGGATTTGGAATGTGGTGTCTACTAACCTTACTGAGGGCAATTTTCATCAGCTCCCACAAGCGTCCTTCTCTACCTCAGAAGCTGGCTACAGCAGAGATAAGCAGGGATGAGATGACAAACCTGTGATTGTTGCCCATTCATTTTTATTAGATCTGCAAAAAGGTCTACAAATGTCATAGATAACATGAAGGTGGATGGTGACTGATCCTTCACAGTGCAAGAAGTACATCCAAAGGAAGCTGGAAGATGTGTTCAAAGCTCCCAGAATGTTATTAGAAAAATCTATTGATGTTACTAAGGGATGTGCGCACAAAAGGTGACATGGGTGCAGAGCACATACACATGTAAGGCACAACTGTTGGTGGTTACCAGCCACAAAAACAACTTGGGGCTCTGTTAAGAGGGGAGGGGATCCTCTGTTTCTTGTAGATCCTCTATTTGTTGCCTTTTCCCCAGAGTGTGGCTCCTTCAATCTCTCTCGCACTCCCTGATACTCCTTAACCTTTCCCATCACGCTTCCACCTCTGCCACCTGGCTGAGCAGATCATTCACCTGCTCACACCACAGACAGGTGATGTCCCCACTGTCCTCCCTGCAGCTGGACACCCACATGGCTGCGCTTCTGTGGGGGAGCTCCATATAGATCCCCATATTCCTTCTGGCAATGGGTTTTGGTCAAGTGGTAACCAGGGACAGGTCCTCTTCTAGGAGAGAGATGATCCCTAGTTGAGTTCCCTTTCAGCCAGGGTGGGGACCAGTTACCACCACCTGGATTTACCTCTTGCACTGGCAGAGCTCTCCCCACTCTGCCTTCATGTGCTTCTTTGCAAAATGCAACACCCCGAGGGGCTCCCCGGGTAATGCTCCTCACAGGGGATGGTCCCTGGTGGACCAGATGATTTTGACGTGTTTACACTTCGTTCAGATCTGTCGCCGGTGGTGTCGATCCGCCCACACTACGTCAGCAGCCCGCCTACGAGCTACCGGTCCCCGGCACCGCCGAGCCGCTTTCCCGGCTTGGAAAGGCCCCAAAAAGAGCCGCTTGCCGGCCCTTTGCGCCGCGATTCCCTTTCCCCAGTGCGGACTGAGCTGCAGTGGAGCTGGTCTGCTCGGCGAGTGGCCGGTTTTGAACTGTTTGGACCTCTTTCTTTCTTTTTATTAAAAGTTTTTCATTCTATAAAAACATCTGTGTTTCTCAGTTTAAAATTTTATAGTGAGATGGTACCAGAGTTAAAGAAGGATGTTTCATTTTTTGTTGTCGGTTTGTTGTTAGTTTTTTTCTCGTTTTCTTTTTCTTTTTTCTTTTTTTTTTTTTTTTTTCTGGAGATGGCTATTTTAAGAACAACTTCTGTACGATGTGTCTTGCAAGATGGATACTAATTTGACAGAAGTTTATTTGCTTCAGTATTGCATTTTAAATGACACTTTTATACTGGCTGGTTTGAGTATGGCCTCTACTTCTGCAGCTCCTACACACCCTCCAGGGAGCATAGGAAGGGGATCTGGCAGTGCAGGAGAGCAGGCAGTATGAATTGATTGTCTGTCCCTCTTGCATGTAAGCACAGCACTAAGCCCCCAGCTTTACCTTAAGCACTGCAGCAAGAATTTATGTGTGTTTAATGTCAAAGGCAAAATCCTGCCTGAAGAAGCTATGGAACTGGAACTAGTGCTTCTGTAACACACGTCAATAGCAATGGGTTTTTAAGAGGAATAAACCACTATAACACAGGTCATGATTCATCATTTAAGTATATATATATTCCTAGTCAACAAAAGCTTAGTTATTTTTTTGAATCAAATGTAAACTATGTGCAAGACAGGGCATCCTAAGCTGAGCTAAGAGCTAGGGTGCCAGAAGAAGTAACTGCACTGGGCATGCTCTCCAGCTGTCTTACAGAACACGAAATCAGGTTTTCAAAGAGTGAAGATGCTTACTCTCAGCCTCTAACTGGAGCCCCTTTTTTTCTGCAAACATCTTAATCACAGCTTTAGTGACAATGCTGTTAACACCTGTGCCTCTGTTAGTCTCAGAAGACATGTAGCTGTGATCTTAGTGTGGAAAGACTGCATTTCCCCTTTGTATAAATTTCTTTTCAGATCATATCTGCAGATCTCAACAACTGTAGCAATAAACACCATCTTTTTACCATTAGTGATACAAACCTGGTATATACCATGGCAGTGATTTTTCTCTTCTGGCTTGTGCACTATTGTTTGGAGAGAGTCAAAGTAGGAGTGCATTCTGTGACTGCCATGAAGACACTGGGTTTGGATAGGTGTAATGAGGGGATGCTTCATTTCTTGTTGTAACAGTGTAAGACAGAAATAGCACAGCTTGATTTCTTTTTTTTCTTTTGAGAGAAGTTTTTTGAAGAAGATCCTCTTTTTTGAAGATTTAGTGCCATCTGAAGTCACTGAAAAATGGTAAATGTGAAACCTCATGACAGTATCTTTCCTGTGTCAATTTATGTAAATACATCATGAATTTTCTTTGATCTTCTATAGAGAGTGGCTTCTAGTTTACAGTTTTCTTCAGTGGTAATGTGTGGAGATCATCTATCATTGTTAAGTGCCTTTAGACCTGTCTGTTTCAGGACAAGATAAGGGAGTATCAACTGTCATACCATGATAATTAAAGCTTTTAGCTGCATTATGAAAACATTTCAAAGATGACATTCCCAGAGCAAGAGCAGCTCTTAAAAATTATGTTTCCCAGGGTGTATAGCCATTCCTCACCTAGAAGGCAAAGAATACCCCTTTAAAAATGCCACAGTTTGGCATAATTGGGTGTGTTTGCTTGCACTCAGCGCATCAATGACTATAGTGATGAAGGTAATGAACTCTAGGACAGAGGGAAATTACCCCAGAAGCACTTAATGGGTTTCTTTACACAATAAATATGAACTAAAGTTGTTAAAAGATTTACAGATTTTCCCTCAGTTTGGACCAGCAGTTGGATCTGAACCAAGTGAAATTTCTGATTTTTATCATTTCAGTACAAAAGCAGGGAAATTGCAGCTCAGGGACTGCACACAAGAGAACTGATTTTATCCCTATCTAACAAATCAGCCTGCTGCAGGATGGAAAGAAAGAAAGAAAGAAAGAAAGAAAGAAAGAAAGAAAGAAAGAAAGAAAGAAAGAAAGAAAGAAAGAAAGAA
>JANIJG010009431.1:14986-38137 GCA_024611175.1 Megaceryle torquata | reverse complement strand
GAGAAGAGAAGAGAAGAGAAGAGAAGAGAAGAGAAGAGAAGAGAAGAGAAGAGAAGAGAAGAGAAGAGAAGAGAATCACTGTGCTGAAAACATAGATGACACCGTGGCACAGATTCTCTATACTGAGAAAGATACAGATGTGACTGCAAGGCATATAGTCATTGGAAGTATTTTTTTTTCTTTGTCAGTTGCTCTAATTTGTACATAATATTTTAGAGCTTAGAAATTTTACTAAATATGTATTTTTAGTTGCTTCAATAATTCTTCATATGTTTCAATAGCTAAAATATGATTTTTATTATTAAGTATTTGTAATTTTAAGATTATTTTAGGGTCCACTTCCAATTGTTACACTCCCTATCATAATACATAGATCTAAAATCAGATTGAAATATTTTATTGATTAATTCATTTTATTGTCCCTCTCAGAAAACACATGTCCATGCTCTGCAGTATAATTTCTGTGTCCAAGAGCCATGGAGATCTGCAGAAAGCCATCATTAACAAAAGAACAGTGGAGGTATGGAGTGCTTCCTTCTTTCCTAGAATGGTTTGTTTATGTCAGAATGAGCAAAAAGCATTTGTATCTGCTGAATGTGCACTGTTTCTGACCTTTTAAGGTTAAATAAATGAATCAGAGTCTTTCTTGGTGAGTTTATGCCAACTAGAACTGGCTGGCAGTTCAAACTATGTGGAGTTAAATTCGTTTCTATGCAAATAACTGTCTTCCACTTACTTTCTAACAAGAGCAATTTCAATAGGAGCTAAGAGATGCATGGGCCATATTTTGTCCCTTTCTTCAAGGATAGATTCACTCCATTGCATGTTTGTTCTTTGGTTGAGACACTTTGAAGTCAATGGAATATTTAAATTGAGGATTTGATTGCTTTCAGGATACTGGTGTCACCTTGTGACTGTTGGGTTGTTGTATATGAAAGTACTGGTTCAGTGCTCATCAGCAGTCAAAAAGGCAAATAGGCTACTATAGGTTACTGGGAAAGAGAATAAACAGAGCATTTTTCAGCCTCTGTATAACTCATTAGTATATCTCCTTTTAGATAGGAATAATATAGCATATTTTAGCATAGCATAGATAGATTTAGATTAGAAATTAGGAAGAAGTTCTTCACTATGAGAGTGGTGAGGCAGTGGAACAGGTTGTCGAGGGAAGTTGTGGATGCTTCATGGATGGAGCATGAGCAACCTGGTCTAGTGGGAGGTGTCCCTGCCTGTGGCACAGGGGTTGGAACTAGATGATCTTTAATATCCCTTCCAACCCAAACCATTCTATGATTTTATGATAATGTAATATAATAAAAATATTATTACACATGCTACTTTTGTTATTACTTCTTGAATACAGCAAAACTGTAGTGAAGGTAAAGAGAAAACCAGAGACTGAAATGATCCCTGCATAAAGTAAGTTTAAACATACCAATTTTCATAAGTTTGGGAAAACAGACAAATGGAATAGGAAAGGGTTATGATAGGAAACTATAAATTCCTGAATAGCATGGGGAAGGCAGATAGGGAAAGATTAAACATTCTTTCTCAAAACACAAGCAGTAGGGGGTGCCTAGTGGGATTATAAAGCAAAAAACAAAAGGGAAAAGTTTTTCGCAGTAGTGCGTAATTGATTTGTTGATCTTATTGCCACAAGATGTCCCAGAGGCCTAAAGGAGAAATGGTTTCCAAAAGGGCTGAGGCAAGAACAGAGCTGATAGTCTGGATCGAGAGAAAGGGAGAAAGAGAGAAAGCAAACTGGAACAAGACCATCATGCTTGTTCTCTGCCTTATGCTTTTCCCTTGACAATCTGTCTTGGCTATTGTCAGAGACTGGACATTGAGACAAATTATCTTAGTTCCCGTACAGAATTGTCATTTCTTTCTATGTGTTTATATTCTGAAGCTGCCAGATGGTAGCCTCACCGATGTATATTTGCTGCTGACTCTCTTCTAGTTCTATAACCATGAAAGCTGTGTTATATGCACATAAGCCACAAATTTGGCACAGGAGGTGATTTCTTATTCCTGAGTGGATAATGTTTGTGCCAAACTCATATCCAAAGCAGCTGAAAATCTAAGTGTGCCATTATATTTTTCAGTAATGCAACTCAAAATAGAAGGGATTGGCACTGATCTGCAGTTCTTTCCAAAGGACCAAAAAATGAATGCAGAACCCATGCATTAGCAGGTGATAGGGTTGCAGTTTGGAAACTTGTGGTGTCTACCCCTTTATCTAGACAGCTTATTAAAATGGACAAGTCTCTTGTGTCTGCTCTAAGATGTTTAACTCTGTGACTTAAGAACAGACATGAAATGCTTAATATTTTTATTATTTAAGTCTTAAGGAGCCTTTCTTTGGCAAATCCTCTCTGGGTTACAAGTTTTATTTAGTCAGGATAAGCTTCTAAGGGAAGCCTCTCCTTAAATTGCAGAAAATATAAAATTCTATAATGTTTGAAAGAGAAATGTGACCTGTTTAGTGGATTTCAGTGTCATTTCAAGACCTTAGGAACCTGAAAGTCCATCTCAAAACAAAATGGTGTTTTATTTCTGCCTTATAGTTCTCCTCCAGATATATTGAGACCTAAATGCAAGTTTTTAAAAATCCTATTAGTACCTTGATTCAGTGTATCTCCTACTTGGATTTTAATTTCTTAATTTAAAATTATTTTTTTAAATAAAAACTAATAAATAGTTGGTTTAAGATTCTTGGTGTGTATGGCTTGGATTTGGTGCTTCATGTCTTAGCTACAGACAAGCCTATTTTTAAGAAGCTCTTGTAAGATTTACAGGAAATATATATGAGGTTTAAAAGTTAGGTCTCAAGGGAGCTGAGAACTATGCACAATTGTTTTTAGGTTTGGACTTGTGTGATTCTACTAATGACGTGAATGATGTTTTTTGCCTTTTTTTGCTCTTTCCAGAATGCCTTTGCAATGAGTTGCTTCTCTGAAATAAGATTCCACTGTTTGCGTAGCCAATGCATTATTTTAAGAAGAAACCAAATGAACAGTTATGGAAGTGTATCTCTGGGGTGCTAGTGACAAGGAAGATAGGGTATCCCTGTCAAACAGGGAACAGGAATCAGAAAAGCTGACTTCTCCTATATACCCTTTACCTGTCTTTTGTCTGGTGGAAACTGGAGCAAAACAAGTACAGGAAGAGCAGACACTCTCTGTCCCCAGCAGTCTCTGCATGGGATTCCCTCATGGTTGTTCATATTTGTTGTTCATTTTGGGGAGAAATAAAAGCACTTACAACACCTGTTCTGGTGTAGTAATTACTCAGCTGAGTATTCAGCAGTGACGAATCACAACATTACACGGTGCTGTTTGCTTTCATAAAATATACATGATGCAAGAGGGGTCACATCAGATATTTGCTTATCTTTCGGCTTGTTTGAAGACCAAACCACAGCCATGTTGGGATAAAACAGCTGAGGTTAGATAGTGCTAGTAGTGTGCTGTTAACTCCTCTCCCAGCTTAACCACGAAAACCTCAGCATTGATACACTTTTGCAATGTGTACAGACCAGGAGAGTAATTAAAAAAAAAGTAGCTTACTCTAGTATCACAGTTGGGTCTCAGTGAGTGGTGTAGGGAACTGCAAGCCTGTGCTAGGAGACAGCAAGAGGTGTAATGCCAGTGCCTTTCCTAGCATGGTCACACTCCCAGGGGACACGTCTGCTCAGAAAAGCACAGCAACCGGGGTTTTGAAAGGTGTGCAAAGTATTCCCAAAGAAAATCAATGTGTGTCAAGTGCCTGATTGCCTTAGGCACCTTTGAGAGTCCAAAGCCAAGGTGATATCACAACTTATTTTTCCAACATATGGAGCCAATTAAATGTTTTAAAGACAAGAATGATACAACATTTTCACTCTAATAATATTTCTTTTATTACACTTCTGACTGATTTATAGAGGACTGTATCAAGGAAACAAGACATGGGATATATTTTATTATGATAGCTCTTGCAAACATACCTGAGCTGCTGCAGTGCTGGTTCCAGTGCTGACAGGAGTGCAGATGACAAGCAGCCTGCAGGACTGGTCTGAGACATTGGTCAGTTCTCAGATGATTAGAGATAGTAGTGATCTCATGGATTCACAGATGTTTAGAGCTCCATCCTGCTTAGCCATCCAGTTAATCAAAACTAAATTTAGCTATCTGACAGTTATCTTGGTTATGCCTACCAGAAGTCATAGACACATCTTTTAACTTCAGTATCAATGTACTCAGCATAAGTTGTACTAACACAAGCTGCTGCATTTTGGTCAGCGCTGCCTTGGGCCTTATAAAGCCTTGTGCGACCTATGCAAAGTTAAAGTCTTCCACATGAAGATGGTTGCATTTAATTCTTGTGTTGCATACATCTAGAGGTTGGCATGAATCACAAACCATCAATCTAAATGTCTCTTGCATTGCCAGGGTATATTTCCTCTGTGACATATTTTAATGTGAAGTCTGTAGGATTTGGGGATTCTCTAGGTTCACCTGGTAGCTGAGCAGTGCCCAGTCCAGTGTTAGTTCACAATGCAGTTTTATGTTTCAGTTGGATGCTACATGGCAATTCTGTATGAAAGTTTATAACTCAGTGGAACAAATGCTATTTTACTGTTTCCTGATTTTGTACCACTGAATTCCCAGTAATAGAGAGTTCTAATCCAGTTTCATTTGTCTTAGTTCTGCTTAGACATGGGATATTTTGAACCTCCTCGTCTCCTGAGCCAATCACCTCTTATGCTACATACAGAATACAACAGGAATGGGACAGATACATGCAACAGACGTGGAGAAGTGTAAGGTGTGGATCTTAACTAGGGCTCTGTTGCCATTTTCTGCAGGGTCCATTCTTTCTATGAAAATGCTGTGTTTTTCAGGGTGCCATTGGAAGGACTGTAGCACTGACCTTGAGACCTTAACATCTGAACTTCTTCAGCCTGAGGTATAAAAAATATCCTAACTCTTGAAGTAGTAGCAGTCACTCATGTGGCCCACTCACTGTTTAATGCCTTCAAAGCACCATGCTGAATGTGTGCATCTGGATGAGAAAAAACCACTCTGGCAAGTGAGCCTCTTCCCTTGTTGAGGTTTCCATCTGTTTTCATTCATTCTGAAAGGATGTGGGCAACACGCCTCTTGAATATTTGAAGATAACTGCACTTCCACTCTGAAGAGCAAATAACTCCTTGATGATAAGATCTTTGATGACATATCGTGGTTTCCTGCAATGTGGGGTTGCTCGTGTCCTGTGCTATCAGGCACATGGAAGAGCTGCTACCCTGGCTGATAAATGTGCTCCCTGGATATGACATGTCAGTATCCTCCTTCTTCCCAATGTAGTGATAGAGAGCTGTATGTTCCAGTGCTGAGGAAAATGGCAGCAGGTGACAGGGAAGACGATCAACACCAAGAGTGAGTTCATACCATGAGTCATTAGCTATTCACTTAAAAAGGTGGTGTACTTTTTTGTTGTTGTTGTTTGGTTTTGCTTTTGTTTGTTTCTTTCTTTCTATTGCAATGCTAAATGTGGAATTTACCACAGCACTTTCCAAAACAAACACGTTGTCCTTTTTGCGTCATATGAATTTTCTGTACCTGCTGCAATATAAAACATTATAAAGAATAAGTTCAAACAGATCATGAGGCAAATAAGTGGCAGGGTTAAGAAAGATAGCTGCTGCTGTTCTGCTGAACTTTTCTTTGAGCTGGATGTACCCCTATAAGCAAATTTTATAATTTTACTCACTTTGAACATTAGACTCCAGGCCCACAAATAATCCTCCTCAGTCTGTGAAATTATAGAATCACAGAGTGGTTCAGGTTGGAAGGGACCTTCAAAGATCACCTATTTCCAACCCCCCTGCCATGGTCAGGGTCACAGAATCACAGAATCACTGACTGGTAGGAGTTGGAAGGGACCTCTAGAGACCATTTGTCCAATGCCCCTTCCAGAGCAGGATTGCTTAGAGTAGATCACACAGGAACAAATCCAGGTGGCCTTTGAAAGTCTCCAGAGACACCTCCCACTAGGCCACATTGCTCAAAGCCCCATTCAACCTGACCTTGAACACTTCCAGGGATGGGGCATCCACAGCCTCTCTGGGCAACCTGTTCCAGTGTCGAATCACTCTCAGAGTGAAGATTTTCTTCCTTCTATCTAATCTCTATCTCTTTCAGTTTAAAGCTGTTACCACTTGTCCTGTCATTACATGCCCTTCTAAAATGTCTCTCTTCAGCTTTCTTGTAGGCCCTCTTTAGGTACTGGAAGGCCACTATAAGGTCTACTCAGAACCTCTTCTCCAGGGTCAACAACCCAAATTCTCTCAGCCTGTTCTTTGTTCTAGCCCTCTGATAGTTCTGTGGCCCTCTTCTGGACTTGCTCCAACAGGTCCATGTCCTTCTTAACGGCAAGTATAGAGGCCTGCACCCTAGGAAGAAGTAACACCATGCACCAGTACAGGTTAGGGGTTGACCTGCTGGAAAGCAGCTCTGTGGAGAAGGACCTGTGAGTCCTGGCAGAAAGTAAGTTATCCATGGAACAGCAATGTGACCATGTAGACAAGAAGGCCAATGGTATCTTGGAGTGTACTAAGCAGAGTGTGTCCAGCAGGTCAAGGGAGGTTCTCCTCCCCCTCCACTCTGCCCTAGTGAGACCACATTTGGAGTACTGTGTCCATCTCTGGGCTCCCCAGTTCAAGAGAGACAGGGATCTACTGCAGAGTCCAATGGAGGGTTATAAAGATAATTAGAGGACTGAAACATCTTTCTTACGAGGAAAGGCTGACAGATCTGGGGCTGTTTAGCCATTTAGAAGAGAAGACTAAGAGGGAATCTTATAAATGTTTATAAATATCTAAAGGGCAGGAGTCAAGAGGATGGGGCCAGACTCTTCAGTGGTGGCCAGTGACAGGAAATGGGCACAAACTGGAACACAGAAGATTCCACTTAACTGTAAGGAGAAACTTCTTGTCTTTGAGGGTGATGGAGCCCTGGAACAGGCTGCCCAGAGAGGCTCTGGAGTCTCCTTCTTAGGACACTTGCAAAACTCACCTGCATGTGTTCCTGTTCAACATGGCCTAGGTGAACCTGCTTTGGTATCAGGAGTTGGACTTGATGATTTCCAGAGATCTTCCAATCCCTACCATTCTGAGATTCCATGATTCTGTGATTATTATGTTGGGGGCCTCAGAGCTGAATGAATGTAGTAGTCCAGGTGGGGTGTAAAGAGTGGAGTAGAGGAGGAAAATCTAACCCAAACCATTCTATGATCCTGTGGTTTGCCAGGTCATGATGAGCTTCTCATCAGCTGACATCTCCAAGTTCTTCTTCAGAGGTATACTCTCAATCCATTCTCTACTAAGCTTCTGTTTGTGCTTGTGATTGCCCTGACCCATATGCAGAACCTTACACTTGGCCTTGTTGAATTTCATGAGGTTTGCATGAAGCCACTTCTCAAGCCTGTCAAGGTCCTTCTGGATAGCACCCTTATGATATTCTACATGTTCTCACAGGATAATCTCACTTGTAAACAAAACATTAATCTTTGTCCTGATGACTCAGAGGTATGCTTTTCAAATCCAGGTCAACACCTCTCTGTCCAAAGAAAAATCTTGTTGCCCCTTGGCAATCTCATGGCTGTTTAACTGTCAGCTAGCATGACTGCAAGCATACAATAACATCATTTTGCCTGTCATTCAGTTTATAATCTGCACATTGATATGGAGCCAATTTCTTGTCCAGTTCAAACATCAGCAAAATTCTCCCCCACCAAGTGAAAACCAAAAAGTCCCAGAGATATTCAGTAACAACTTCAGTACCTTACCCTGGCATTAATAGATCATCTGTTAACCTCAAGCTAGACTGCACACAAGATGAGATGCCTATATCTGCTGAGCCACCTCATTGCCACTCCTTTGCCTGCTGCTTACAAGTAATTGCTCTTGTTTCCTTGTGTTTCTTGCCTGCAGGTCTCCTGTTTTGTACTTCAGCTGTAAACTTTTCAGAACATGGAAGGATTTTGTGTGCTAAGGTTGTACAGTACTGAGCATGTTTGAGTCCTAGTCCAAGAGAAAGGCTTGTGAACAATTAAAAATCAAAATCTACACAGATCAAAAATCAAAATCCTAGACCACAATCCACTACTGTGGATTTCAAAATGCAGCTTCTGCCTGGCCACATGAAATAGATTGAAAGAAGGGAGTCCCCTCTTGTGGCTGGGGTACACGGAAGCCCTGAGGTTCAGGAAGAAGAAGAAAGTTGCCAGGTTTATTTTCACTGTTGGGAATGAATTGCGGTAGCTCAGCAACAAAAGCTGGAAATACAAAAGATAGGACGGCTGCCCGCCCGCTTTGTAAACTCAGAGCAGGTGGCTGCAAATAATACCTGAGCAAATGTCACCAGTCACTTCTGAAACTTTCATTGTATGAACATTTGCTGTAGGTGGTTCACACGTCTATTGGCGTTTGCTTGGCAAACAACCTGTTTTGGAACAAAAGAAAAAGGTTTCCAAGGAACAATTATGCATTAATTAACCTTATAGATAATGTTATCAGTGTTACTTTTTCTACCAGTATGAACTGTGATGCTGTTCTCTATTTTAATCTTAGAATTGACACTGCTTTAGTAAATTCAGTGTTTAAAGGTGGTGATTTTTTAGCCTGCATGCTTTGTAGACCCCTTAATATCTTCCCCTTGTCTCCTTGTCCCCAGGACTGAATTTTGCAAGGGAAGAAGTTGATCAGGTAGCTAACTGTTTACTGTGTGTTCAGCCCTCTGATTTTTCTCCATGGATGTGGGCAACCTTTTCATATTTGTGGGTCTCAGTTTTCTTCTGTAAAACTGGAAAACTCTGAGGACTGAAGACTTAGCCATAAAAAGATATGTATGTATTGTGGATACATACTTCTTCCCGTAGGTAGGTTTTATTCAAATAGGGAATTCACATTTTTGCAAGCTCCATTTTAAATAGAAATCCATTAATATTAAGTGAAGTGGTCTACAGGGTGGCCTGGGGAAAGCTTTCTGTAACTGAAAAATCTGGCCTTCAGACTTATCACTAATTGTGTGGGAGTTTGGAGAAGGTATTATCAATTACAATTTACATAAAGAAAGGGGACTCAGCCTATTTTTTAGATTGTTTCATCTTTCCCTGTTCAAGATCAGCCTTGAGGGACCAGGTCTGGAGCTTTAGTGTAGAGTTATCTAATATATCAGTCAGCTCAAAATGTTTAATTAAGATCTTCAGGAATAAAATTGTATGCACTTTATCTTGAGAAGCCCACCAGAAGCTTCTTTTAGCCCTCATAGTTCAGCACAGAAGAGCCCTGACTCCTGACTAAGGCTGTGACTACTTTAGGAGAAATAAAGAATAGGGAGATAATTTAAACTATGCCATTTAATTATTTTTTGATAATGACATGGCAGATGTTTCAGAAGATTTTAAAGTTATATACATTTCCTTGTACTTCCCTTTGAGGTATTGCCTTTTTGGGCTTGCCTGAAGTGACAAAGATACCTATAGGATCAAACCCTCAAGATCCCCTCCCTCCTCGCCTCCTGCACGAGAGGGAAAGTATCACCTTTGATTTGGGTGCCTATGGATGTAGCCAGGGTCTGAAGAGGCAGGTGTCTTCCTCCTCCTGTGCTCACAGCTGCATCCCTCTAGCCCCTCATCACACTGAGGTTGTATCTGCCCCTCATTTGATTACTGTGTCTGGCCAGATTAGAAGACAGAACCAAGGCTCATTCATGCCTAGGTCATAAGTAATGAAAAGGCAAATCTTTCCTTCCTGCTCTGACTAGCGTTGGGTAGTGATATTCCCACAAGATGCTGTTCTGCCTTTAAAATAACATTGTTATGCATCTACCAAATATCCAGAGCTTCATGCTCATGAATGTGAAAAGCAAGAGATTTTTTAATAGGAGAAATACAGCTCCTCTGGGAATAATTTCTTCTCCATTGGCTGAAGCATTGCTGATGTTTAGAGAGGCTCTGAGATGGTCTAGCTCCCTTTTTTTAGATTAAGAAAAATTGTCTCCTCAGGCCCCTTCCTTCAAGGCTAAAAGCACTTGGGACTGCAGGGCTCTTCTCTAACTGATAAATTTTTAAGGTTTGAGCTTCCTTTTGAAAACACTTTCAAGGAGCAAAGCTAGAGTTCCAAAAACAGTGGATCTAATTTCTGAGGCAAGTTTCCTGCTTTGTTCTGGTGCTTGGTGCTCTGGGATGAGTGTGAGTCCAAAATGGCAGGCATGGCCCATGATGCTGGCCAGCAGGTCCAGCCTGTGGAGAGTCCCCTATCCTTGGCATGGGGCATGTCAACACAGTGGGGAACATGGGTGATCCAACGCATCAGGTCTGTACTTACACAAGTACAATGCTGGCAGCAGCAACAGCCCCAAGAATTTCAGTATCTCCACAGGGTTCTAGGAAGATGTTGACCATCATTGCACTCAGTAGGGGTATTAAACCCCAAAATGTACAGCAACAAAGCTCCACAGGTTTTTTTTTGTTTGTTTGTTTGTTTTTGTGGGTTTTTTTGTTTGTTTGGTTGGTTTTGGTATTTTGTTTGTTTGTTTGTTTAGTTTTGTGTTGTTGGTTTTTTTTTTTTAATTTATTTGTTAAAACTACCTGGGTAGTTTTAATTTATTGTTAATTAGGTCAGGTGCTTGTACTTAGCATTTATATTTGTCTTGGTTGGTAAAGTTCTAAAAGATGATAGTTTCTCTTTTAGCATATGTCTCTGTGACTACTGGAAAAGCTCACCCCAGTAAACCTCCTCTGTTAAAGAAAACTTCTAGGGGTCCCCAGGAGGGGAGCAGTGTGAACTTTGAGACAGCTGCTAATGGATATTCCTTTTACTTTAGATGCCAAGTGTGTATGGACTTTGCACCACTAGCTTTTCTTAGAAAACCACATGCTAATAGATGGGATGAAGTAATTTTTTCAGTGGAAATCATTACCTGATCTCACTGTGACCTTTTTTTTTATCTTGTTGGTTCATCTATGGTGGCTACCTGTGTAAATGGGCGGTCATCCTGAAGGTGATCACAGCAAACCTAGTCCCTGGGCTGTGCATTGCTTCAACAGTGGAAATGGGACCTCAGATCTGCAGACCTCATGTGTCCTTCCTTCCTGATCACTCCTCTCCCAAAGCCACCTTCCTTCGTCTGTAGGTGGGGTTTGTGCCACTGCATTGTTCCCAAAGTCCTGAGCCCTATTTACCCAGCTGGTGTCAGTTCAGAGTGTTGTTTGGATTGCTCTGTAGAAAGATTTGCCTGAAAGGTTTGCATATTCCAAGAAACCACAATGATTAAGTACACATGAAAGAAAGCATTATGATGAATAATCAGGACATAATCAATGATACCCTTTTTGCATTATAAATGATGACGCTTATACTCAACAGCTTTTAGGCAGAGCGTGGGTGTGACAGTTTGAAAAACAGCCTATAGCATGACATGAGACCTGTCAACTCTTAAATGAAGTAATTAATGACCTGCTAAGCATGCAGATTTTAAATGTCAGTTATTTTTTGAAATATCTCTAGAGTAAAAAATGTTTTGCAATTTATCATTCTTATTAGTAAAAACTCAGAATAAGAATACACAGGTACAATGAGATATAACACTCATGACAAAAATGTTTTATGCTTTTACTACTAAAAAACTAAAATCAAACCTCCCTCTGAGATTCCTTTCATTCAACATCCTCTTTGGTGTATCACTTTAGAGGTAGGCAGTTTTATTTTTCTTTTTTTTGTATACACAGACTAACTGTATTTTAGGGCATTGTCCTCAAGACCAGAACCAGATGCTTAAAACTGAGGCTCAAAAGAAAACTATGGATTAATTTATTCTGCCAAATGTCTGCTCCTAATACTACACTATCTGAATTTGTGTAACAATTCTTCCAGGACTTGACTGATAACAAAAAAAGGACAGGTTTCAAGGTAGTTTATAAGGAATCAGTTTTCAGGTGTTTGTCAGGTTTTGTAGGGAACAAAGACAATATCTCCTTGCTCTGCTCCTGGCTGCACCCTGTTCTGCTAGCTGTGGCTCACTAACCATTGCAGCTCTGTAATACTTTTTTTAATAATTTGATATTTCTTTTCCAGTAATGCATACAAGATGCAAAATTGACAAAATTCTTCTCCACAGAAGACAGTTAAATATCTTCTTCTATTTCATGTATTGAACAGGATTTTTATTAGAACTCCATACTGTGGGCTATGATGCTTGTACTCAGTGCTGGAAGCTGATGGTGTGGTAACTACTCATCCCCAACATGCTCAGGGGCATCTTGTCAACTTGAACTTCAATCTGTTGATACATTACATTTTCTGGTGCCTGTCCCCTTTTAACAGAACTCCCTCTGAGCATAGCCCAAATGTCTCTAAAGCTTGTCTCTGGGTTGCCTCTCCCCACCACACGTTAACAAGAGTCTTCCTCCTTTTCAGACATTGTTCTCTTCTGCCATGCTTTGGAGATTACTATGGGGGACGTTGGATATATGGTGGGGAGTTGTGGGTGTGACCTCAGCCTCTACACTTACATTTGGCCTAAAATGACCATATAAACAATTTTCCAGAGTTACTTAGCATTATCTGTCCCAAGTCTGTCTGTTTACAACATGCTCTACTCTTAGGAGACTGTTTTCTGCAAACCTCATTGCCTGTTTTGTCTGAGTCCTTGTTCAGGTGGCTGTTCTGATCATATCATTTGATAATATGTAATGCTGCATCTTGTGTATGCATGTCCCTTCCTTGCATTGTCTGTACAACAAGGAGATCTCAGAGATTCATTGTTGCATAAGCGGTGTGGCATTGCCTGGGTAGCTGTAGTTCTCATCCAATGCTGATTTATTCTGCCTGGGGATATGACTATTGACCTTGAATGAATTCTTCCATTGCCTAAAATAGCTGCTCCTTACAATTTGTTTCACTGAGCATTACTGTCTTCCTTTTTTTTTTTTTCATATACATTCCTTCACCTCTTTCAGCTTAATCTTTTCTTAACTTTCTCTTCCATAATATTTGGTTCCTCATTACTCTTAGATCTATCCTTATCCATAGAATCTAAACGTTTTCTTTGCTCTTTTTCCCTATCTGTCTGACAGTTTTCCCTTCATTCTTCAAGCACCTTTACAGCTTTTCCTCACATCCCCATGGTAGCATGAACTTCAGCATCTTTAGGGTCTTTCTGGTTTGGTGGCCAGACTTGTTGCTGCAGTACATCCCTCTGCAGAGGATACCTGGACTTTGTGTCTCTGTCAGTGTGTGGACACACAGGGTGCTTGCCTTGCCAACACCATTAGAAAGGGAGTGGGGGGTGTGGAGCTGCAAGCTAGCAGCACCTGTGAATGGAACAAGGATGCAAGGGGACCCAGAGAGTCTGAAAGGACTCATAAAAGCACACAGTGGGGGCAAGTGCAGCTTCCAAATGGAAGAACAACACTGGTGATTTGAGGGAAATGAATACCATGCTGATAATACTGAATGCACCAGAGAAGTCAGGTGGTTTCCTTGAACGTGGGAACACACATGAACTCTTTAAGGATTTGTGCACAGCTGTTTTCCCATTGTGGTACCCCAGAAAAATGCACACTGAGTGATGTGTGTGCTCTGTGCTTGAAATCCAGAGGTGTCCCAGGACACTGTCTCCTCCTGGATGGTTTGAAAGGAGACTGTGAAGATGAGGTGTCCAAAGGCAGGTGCAGGGATATCCAGTCTCCCCACAAACTCATGGAGCCACCTCTGTCAGGTGGCATAGGCTGCCCACAAGCAGGGCTGCGGCTCCAGAGATGGTCCACATGGTTGGGGCAATCTGATGTCAGAGCAAGACATGTAAGTGGTGCCCCAGAGGAGGAAATACAGGTGGTGTCCTGAAGTACAAGGACCAGGCTGAGATAAGATCATCTCTCCAGCATTACACTGACACACTGTTCTTGGTTGCTGCACTGCTCACACGAGTGACTATATCCAGTGTCTTCCATGTCTGAATGTATGGCTAAGCTCTGATCTTACATCGCCCCAAAAAAAGAAAAAAGCTAGATAAAAAGTGAAATCTAACTGTTCGTATAAACTAAGATGACTTCTGATGGCTGAAATAAACACATGGGATACTTCCAATTTGGGATTAATGTATCAGTGGCAGCACACAGAAAGATTTTAATTGTCTTCCTCAAACAACACCATGCATTTGTGTTTTGGTGGAGTAAATTTTACTTTTTATATGTTTTTGTATCCCAAATGTTTAAAACAAACAAGGCAAAAAAAAAGGTACACTCTAATCTCTCTAATGACAGCTGGAATATAGAGTGAAGCTCAAGAGGTTTTAATTTAACAAAGACTATTTCCTAAGTGCTATCTTAAGATTGTGGTTACCCTATGCATGGATGATGAAATCTCATTTAGATGCTTTAATAAATGAAAGGAAAGGAAAAATGTGCTGATATAGTGTTTGGAGCACTTTGTGCCAGGAATCATAATCACTAAAAATTAACTGTAATCCTGATTTAAAAATCAAAGTGTTCAATTTTGTTTAGACTTCCGTCTTGTAATGTTCATTTGACCAATAATAACATCTTTGCCAACTCATTGTAATAAGATTTCCATAAAGATTAACACCTACATCTTGAAAACCTAGATGGATACTTTCTTCTCAGGAAAGAAGAAAGGATGCAGGTGTGCTTCTTTAGTCTTCTTCCATAAGTGCTGTTTGGGGGGCAGAGCTGCCCTGATCCATTAGGACAGTGTGGTAACAGGGTGTCTCTGACTGCAAGCTTATTACCAGCATGGCAGTTAGTTTCTTAGTTTGAGTCATACAGAAGAAAAAGGCATCAGCAATAAAATGAAACACAACTAATATGAAAGCAGTAATGTCATAGGAAAGATATGACTTGATAAATATATTTGAGAGGGTTTGTGTTGGCTGCTCACTGTAGAAATATATGAATTTGCATTAAGCCAGTGTGTAATACTAACAGAGTCTAAATCCCTCTTAGGAACATACTGATCCAAAGCTCCACTGAGATGACCAAGAGTCTTCTTACAAATTTCAGCAGACCTCATATCAGAATCCATACATCTGCACACAAATAGGCATGTGTGCACCTTACACAGCAGGGACTAAAACTAATTTCTTCAAGTGTTGGAAGACAGGTTATGTCATGCAGTATGTAAGCCAGAAGGTTGTCAGCTCCAGCTAAGGCATTTTGACCAGCTCCTCAAGTTAATAACTCTGTATGTTAGTAAATGTTGTCTTTTATCTATTCTCATTGTTAACCCCCTGAAATCTCCATTCCTGTTTCAGTGTATTTGGTAAACTGGTGGATTCATCTCACCTAACTTTTCTTTCTATTCCTTTTTTTTAAATTTCTTTTTGTTTTGTTTTGTTTGGTTTGGTTTGGTTTGGTTTGGTTGGTTGGGTTTTTTTTGTTATTTCATCTGACACTTTTACTTCAGTTTATATATCTTCTTGCAATTGCAGTTTGGGAAATGATCCTCCAAAGGAGCATACTATATAGTTTTAAATAAAAACAATTTTCTCCTATAGTGCCAGTGGAGTAATTTTACTTCAGAATAGTCTACAAATGCTTTTCATTGCATTGTATATTTAGATAAACTCACTCTATGCAGCATAACCTTCACCTCTTAAGTTAGATCCAAGCTTCCCACTGATTTTGGACATGTACAGCCCTGAAAGACCAAATAAATTGTTGTCTTACTGCTTTGAATGGGCTTTGACTGAAGCACAGAGTCGCTCTCCTGATCCATTTTCCAGTGTCTTGTAAATAATACAGTTTATCTAGTATGATGTAAATATGGACTTCAGGATCCTTTTTGATAACTGTGGTAGCACTGACTAATTAACATCTTGGAAAGTCATGGTACATCTTTCCAAAACATCTAAGTTTGTTGTTTCATCATGTGCAGGTATTGGAAAGAGTGTCTGGTCAATATTAATATCACATTGCCCTCAACAAGAGGCAGTGTTTGAGGCTTCCTTTTACTTGGTACTTTCCAAAATCACAACCATGAGCTTTTGATTGAACACAGTTGTGCTGTGTTTCTTTGCCCTCTATTCAACATAAGCATTTATGGCTTTTCTCAATCATTCAGGTTCATGGTTTTTTTCCTCATGTTAACCATAGATAAGTCAATAGTAAAGTCTTCTTCAGGATCCCAGTTCTCTCTGAAGCTGACAAGGGCATGCTCATTGGGATGTATACTTCATATTTCCTTAAAATGTGTAGGACCCAGTCATTGAGCTCTGTATGAAAATCTCAGGTACTTTCTTGAAAGATTGGAGTCCAATGGAGCTTCATTATTTTTTCATGCTTAATGTTTGCAAATTAAACGACAACAGCAAACCCTTCTGGTAATGTGTCTTACCATTTGAAGAATTCTGCACTGTGTTATGCTGTGCTAGCCTAGCCTAGCTTGATACTTCCCTACTTATTTTTCCATGTATTTAATTGCAGAGCTATGCAGTTTGGGCTCATTCTAGTCTCTTTTACAGCGTGCTGCTCTGTGGCAATGATTAAGCTCTGTACTGATCAAATAATCCCATATTGGTTTCTGTGTTCAGCCTGATCTCTAAGCAACATGTTGGGCTGGAAGCTCACAAAGTCCTTCCAACCTGAGTTATTTGAGGAGGTTATTTTTTTTTTCCCAGCAGTATTACAGGAGAACATACTTAATGACATAATTAGCTGTAAAGTGTGACAACACTAACAAGCAAATCTTTATCCTGTTGTATGTTAAAAAGACTCAGCAGCAGTCTAGGCTGTTTGATCAATTGTTCCAAAAATGCCTGAACTTTGAGGAAGAACCAGTGATTTTTGCACAATGGATTCCCCTTGCTCTTTGGTGAGGAAAGAATGAAATGAAATATATCTTCCACTGCAAACCCTGTCAGTGACATGTCAAACTAACCACAGTGGCATAATAGCTGGAACATCATGGGCTGAGTCTCTGCTGAGCTCATTTAGAGGTTATTTAGAGCCAGTCAGTCTCCCATGACAGTATTGAGAGGATCCAAGAGAGACGCTTTCTAACTTTGTCACCTAGATGAGATCTAAGCTGTCTTTGCTACAAGGCCCAGAGCAATGTTTTCTGATAAATAATGCTCTGGAGCAGCTCCCAGATGTTGGTGAGAATATCCTGTTATCCCCTTTTTGGACTCAAGTGTTTGATAAGTAGTTTGGGCCCCACCAGGTGTTTTTAATTAGAAACGGAGGCTTGAATCAATGTCTTACGTCTTTGGATCAAGCATGAGTAGCATCTTTGCAACAGATTCAAGATTTTATGACAGTGTTTGCCTTAAAAACTCACTCTCTTAACTTTTTCTCTGCATCGTGCTGTCACAGTTTCTGTGTTTGTGCTTCCTTGCTGCCTTTGTTAGCTTTTCTGATTTTTTCTCTTATTACTTTCTTGAAATTCCTCACAAAAAAACAGGAAGAAAAGCCAGGTCCATTGAACAGTAGCCTAATTTCTCCTTTTTCTGTGTTGAAACCAATGCCTTTAAAACAGATGTTTTTAAGGACTAGCTCTATGCTGATGTTTGGATCAACAGTCTCTTAGTAACCTGGTTCCATAAAAGAGCTTAGTAGCTTCTTTACATACCTTTGCACTAAACCTGGGCTTTAATTACACTTATCAGTGATTTAATCTAGAACACATTTTTTTTGGTGCATCATGGATTTAAAAGAGTAATTACTTTTTCTCTTGCAATAATTGCTGTTTCTAACCCAATTTATTGGTGAACCATTTCATAACAATATTTCATACACACCAAATCCTGAGCCTATTTATGCAGACATACCATGCCTGCAGTTTTCTGTAGGTCTATCATCATAACAGCTGTTTTGTAAGAGCACGTCTCTTGCACCACCAACAGTGTCTGGAGAAGTCTGTGTAGTACAGCTCTGATGGGCAAAAGAAAATGCAGTCACCTCAGAGGCTTTGGCAGAAAGTCAGCACTCCAGAAAAAAAAAAAATTCTGCTATTTTCTTGCCTTCTAACTCAACAGTTCTGTTGTCCTAGGTGGGAGAAAATATTCTCCAGGGTTATGCTGAGATGATGCAACTGCATGATGGATGGCATGGTAGTGGAAAGGGAGCTCTGTCCCGAGCAGTGGGAGTGACTATTCACGCAAATTGGTTTTGATTTCTAGACTGGATGTGAGTTGATTTTGATTCCCAGGCTGGTGATGTCATGGACTCCATTTCAGTGTTTTACTTCAAGTGTGTCTGTAAAAACTTCACCCCCCCTTGTTTAGGAAATTAGATGTGTGATGAGCATTGAATAAAAAAAGAGATTATTGAGATGACATTACAGCAGTGGATTTTCTAGAACTACTCATTTTGCTGAAATGATTCTGTTTTGCATCTGCTGTAAACATCAATAACCCTAGTGTGGAAAACAACTCAACACCCTTGAAAACCAAATGAGGCCTCTTTCTTCTGAAGATTACAGTTGAATGTTTTTTTTTTTATGATGTCTTTTAAGGCTGCTAAATTGTTGTCTAATCCTTACCTCAGGGCTAAAAGCCTTTCAAGAGAACAAACACATGTAATATCAAAAAGGAAAGGTCTGCTGCACACTCTCCAAAGCAGCTTGTGTGCAGATAACTCCTCAGAGGTTGCATTCAGATGAGCAAATGTGACAGCAATGCATTCAGTAATAACAATATCCTCAATCAAAGGCATCAACTGCACTCATATGCACTAAGCCTGACTTCTGAAGTTTTTGAAAGAAGAAAAATTGGCACATGTGGATACAGCATGGCATTTGCAAGGAGGTTTGTGAATATCCTCATGTTGTCAGAAGAGCATTTGTCTGGGAGAATTTGAGATATTTTACCTTGCTTCCACTCAGAATTACAATAATTAACTTTTTTATTTTTAAATTATTTTCTACATGTCTGATAATACCATTTTGTGGCAGATATTACTTTAATAGGTAGATTAATGAAGAGATTTTGTATCAACATACATAGTAAGAGTTAGTTTCATAGGTCTCAGATACTTCTTTACCTGAATTCTTCATTTTATTTTATTTATTTTTGAGTATGCTTTTTATAGTGAACTACTCAGGGGAATCCTTTCACTCTCCAAAACTGGAGTTTCATCTGTTCTGGCAGACTAGTCAGCCTTCAGTTTTGAGCAATTTCTGGGCAAAATCACAACAGACTTGCCTCAGAATAACTTCTTTCACATATTCAGAAATTTCTGGAGACTGGATCCTGCATTAGATGTGCCAAGATGTGCAGAAGGAATCTCTAGGGCTCTCTTTCAAGGTTGGATCTCAAGGGTGTAATATCAACTGGGATATCCAAACAAAGAGTGTACATGAAAGTACCTATATAGTTGTGAAAAGGCACTGGGAATGATGGGGACAGACACTGGTGCAGATTGGTGTGCTGTCAAAGCCCTGTGGTCCCACAGTGAGCACTCCTCCAGACCTCCACTGAAGGGCCCTTCATTCTTAACTGTGAAGGATGGTCCCATGTAGGGTTGATGGGAACTTCTGCAAATGTTTTGAGTTGATCAGAGGCTTGGCTGCTGCCAAAAGGACAACAGTCCTTTGATGTCCTTGTCAAAGGCTGCTCCTTGTGAAATGAGTGGAGGTCCATGATAATTTGTGAGATGGGATTCCTTTTGGGACATGAGGGGCTCAGTGTGCAAAAGGTGACCTTGACATCAGGGATCATGGGCAGAAATGTGAATTGTCCCTCCAGGATCAGGTGAGCAAATTACAAACCTGAAGTTGTAGCTGATTTGACCAAGCATTGTGAGTAGCTGGACTCCTGCGTCCCCTGTTTTCCCATTAACAATGGGTTCCTGGTGCAGGCGCTATGGACTGTGGATGCAGATTTATTTTCTGATATATACTGCAACATCCACTGGAAGACTGCTGTCATGGTGAGCATTTCTTCCAGTAAAATTATTTACAAGAACGTGTTCAAAAGATCATAGGAAATTAATTTAAATAGTCAAATGAATTTTCATGGGAACTGTTTCATTCACTCAGAATTAAGAATATCAATAATTATTCAATGAGTTGACGCATGTGTCTGGGAAGTAAAGCTACCCATGAAATAAGTGAAAATCAGATTACTTATTCACATTTTGAAAGACAGTACCACATATCATTTGGAAAAATCAGCACTTCACCCACAGTGGATAGAGGGTAATGTGAGTTTTTGGAACAAACCCTAAATAATTTAGCTGTCTGTCTCTTGAGAAGACAATGCCTGAGTTTAAGGACATCTACTGCTCTGGAAGGAGGTGTCTTTGACCTCAACTCATCCACACAACAGTGACAAACTGACCTGAGACCACTTTCCAAGATTTGATTTTTTTCTCAGGCTGTCATTTTTTTCACTTTGATAAAGCAAGAGATGACATGAATGAATGAACAAGGTATGTTTCTAGCAACAAAGCTGTGGAGAAGCTCACACGGTAGAAGATATTTTGAGTAGCAAAATATGGGTTGCTTAGTTCTTGAACGGGATCTTCCCCATGTCTAAGTAGGCTGGTTTGGATGGATTTGGAAGCTTGAGGCTGACTGTGGGTGACCCATGGAGAGGAGGAAGGCTAGAATCAATTCTGTACCCAAATCGGGTAGCAATCTTGTGACTTCAGGCTTGTTACTCTCAACTGTTTTAGTTTTCCTTTTGCAAGTCATACCACAGTAATTGGACTCCTTTTACTGGCTTTCTGGTGGTACACCATTTGGGTCTCTTATTTTCAAGCTTTTCCTGAAGGGGAATCAGAAAATTTCTTTTAAAACAGCACTTTCCTTGCTCTCCTTTGCTTTGCCTTGCCTTTCAGATAAGAGTGTGAAAGGGCTTGCTCTGCTGGCCTGTTCTCTGCTGCCTTGTCTGCTTCCCATGCCATAACTGGAAGTGTGCAGATCTGCATGGTTTGGGTTGTTAGACGTTTGTTCTTGCCTAATGCTATTGGGGCCACTTGAGCATTTAGTGCTGTTAGTGCTACCCCTACACAACTCCTATATGTATTTGCCACACAGACAGGTTTCATGAGTGATGGACAGAAAGGTAGCTCTGCGCCTTCTGGCTGACAATGTGAGAATCATTCGTATCATTTCGTCCTAAACAAACATAAAACTCTTCCAAAGTAGGCTTCTACTGGGAGCGTTGCTGTGTTTATACTGTGGAGAAATCAACTTATCTTTTAGTGTATTTGCACGGCAACGTGACTGAGAAATGAATTACTATGCAGGGAAGAAGCAGAACCTCATCAAAGGCCAGTAAAGAAAACAATTTAAAAAGAAAGTAATGTGAGTGGAGTATTAGCCACACTAGGAAAATGCTTTGTTCAGCACATTTGGATTGAAACCCCACTTCTAATTTTTTTCATACAAAAACCCCAAAATCCCACGATCCTCATTGTGTGCCAGTGTCTGTCCATCCTTTTGAGTCACTCAACTCCATATATTCTTCCTGCCCTGCATTTTGGGTTTAATATGGAAGGAAAAAAAGGCAGTAGAATATCCAGCAGGCAAGCTGTGCTCATTTCATTGCAATTTCTAAGCACAGGGAAGACACAGTTGTCCTTTGAGGTATTTTCACCTGACATGGAGGCTCTGAAAGAGGCTTAAAAGTTTTTATCACCCAGAAAAAGCTTTGGCTTCATGGGGAAAACCTGCATCAGGGCCTTTTACGTATCTCGGGGGCTGAGCCATATTTGTGGTCAGACTTCCAACATCCAGGAGTGCAAAGGGGTAACAAAGCTGGGAGGGAAGAATTTGGCACATGCTGGGACAAGATATTCCCAGTTTGACTCCCTGTGGCTTCCTCCTGTGATCTTAGTTCAGTCTGCCCCACAGGACTTGCTTCCTGTTCAGGTTCTTTCTGGGAGACCCATCCTCAAAATGTTATTGTCCTCTAAAAACTGCTAATTAATCCAGAACAAGGTGTTATAATTCTGAGCTAAGAGTTGTATACATGAAACAATGTTCATGAAGGGCTATGTTACTTCAAATTTGCATCCTATCTTAGTTAGGATTAATTTTTGAAAGTTGACAAGCTTTTCTATTTGTGGGTGTGTAACAAATTTTGAATTAGACCCCAGAGATTTATATCTGAAATTGCTGACGTAAACAATCACAAATTTGCCTCTTTTGTCTTTTTGCCGGTAACTTGTTTACCCAAGGAATTGCATGTTTTTCCCCATGGGTCTTTGCTAACGTTCATATGGGAAACAGCTGGTCAGTAGAACTGGTTAAAAAAAGCAGAAGAAAGTTTTCTGCCTTCATTTACTTTTTCCATCAAATAAAAACAATATTTAAGATGTTAAAAAATAGAAGAAAAAAAAAAAAGAAGGAAGATTTCTGCTACTTGCATATAACACCAGCGTGTATAAACACAGTTGGGTAGCCACTACCTGTTAAACATGTTGCTTAAAACATGTCATTGCCTATGTTGAAGGTTGTGTGGCCATCCAGCAAGACTTGGACAGACTGCAGAACTGGGCAGAGCAGAACCTAATGAGGTTTAGCAAGGATAAGTGCAGAGTCCTGCATCTGGGGAAGAATAATAAAGTACACCAGTACAGACTGGGAGGTGATGTGCTGGAGAGCAGCCCTGTGGAGAAGGACTTAGGAGTCCTGGTAGACAACAAGTTCTTCATGGAACAGCAATGTGCCCTTGTGGCCAGGAAGGCCAATGGTATCCTGGGGTGCATTAAGAAGAGAGTGTCCAGCCGATCAAGGGAGGTTCTCTTACTCCTCTACTCTTCACTGGTGAGACCTCACCTGGAGTATTGCATCCAGTTCTGGGCTCCACAGTTTAAGACAGACAGGGATCTGCTCAAGAGAGTCCAACGGAGGGCTACAAGGATGATGAAGGGACTGGAACACATGCTTTACAAGGAAAGGCTGAGACACCTGGGCTCTTTAGTCTAGAGAAGAGAAGATTGAGAGGGGATTTGATTAAATGTTTATGAATATATGAGGGCTGAGTGTCAAGAGGAAAGGGACAGCCTCTTCTCACTCATGCCTGTGATAGGACAATGGGGAATTGATATAAGCTGGAGCACGAGAGGTTCCACCTTAACATGAGGAGGAACTTCTTTACTGTAAGGGTCACAGAGCACTGGAATGGGCTCCCCAGAGAG
>JANIJG010009431.1:0-14886 GCA_024611175.1 Megaceryle torquata | reverse complement strand
CAGAGAGGTTGTGGAGTCTCCTTCTCTGGAGATTTTCAAAACCCACCTGGATGTGTTCCTGTGTGACCTGTGCTAGACTGTTACGGCAGAGGGGTTGGACTCGAAAATCTCCAAGGTCCCTTCCGACCCCTGACACCCTGTGATACCTGTGCTGTTTTAATAATCTATATTTTAAATTCTTAACCCCTAAATAGAGATACAGCATAGTTCTCTGGCCACATCATGGAGTTCTCAATGGTTCTACACCAGTACTTCTGCATAAAAGCTGTGTATGATACACAGACTTTTTATTAATACAGCAACAATTTCCACTAATTTCACATTCCTTTTTTACCCCTTCACTTGTGTGAGACTTCAGAGTTTTTATTTTGGAGACAGAGTTTGAATCTAGTGCACTTTATCTAGTAATTAATTGAGTTTTAGCTAGAATAAAACTTTGATGAAGCAAGAGCATAAAATTAATGTTTTAGCTTACCCTCAGTGTAAGAGTTCATGCCTAATATTTTCCTGTATTAGCCTGATCTGGTCACTAGATGTTGCTGAGTATCTGTGTTAGTAGTTGTTCTGGCTCATTTAACTACAGGGCTTTATAAATGTAAGAAGAGAACATTACAATCAGTAACAATTTAAAGAGTTATTTCACTTTTATAAATATTATAAGTAAAAAAGCCCCCACTGTCCTCATTTAATGATAAAGCTGTGTCCTTCCTTATTAATGCCTCTATAGAGCAATGCAGATTTCACCATTGCCCAAAATTCAATTTCATTTTTCACAATTCAGTTGTTTTGGAAAATGCTATTTTCCCTCTAGAAGCAAGAATTGAAGCAAACAGCCTTTGTTGCTTAGGATCTTACTGTGGCCCATGAGGAACAATGGGCATGACCTTACTCTGGCTCAGCAATGTAATCAGGGGACCTCTTGCTTTTCCCCTAGGCTGTTGGAGAGTCAGTTATCCCCTTGAGACCTTTCTCCTCAGTGGCTTCCCATGTAAAACGTATTTAATATTCCCAGTATGTGACTGCCTCTGAGTACTGCTGGATAAAAGCAGTTGTAATTAAATATATTGAAACTAGATATACTGAACAGTCTCTTTAATTACTGACCTCTACTGTTCTAAAACAGAGATTTTTGCAAAAATACCACAATTGTTTGGTTATCAGGAGGATTTGGGCTAATTGGTTATGGTCACAAAAGGAAGATGGGCTAGCTATCATCTTTCCTCTGACTAATCTTTAGGAAAGGCAAAAGGATGGTCACTGTTCTCTACCTTAGAGTCACCAGATAGCTGTGGAGATAATATTTATCTACTCCCTGAACAAATGTGTTCCTTAAATCTTCGTCAAAACTTGAGATCTTAGTCAAAGTTTGAACAAAGCTTAATTTCTCAGTTAGTAACTCTCATAGCATTGGAGAACTTATATATGACTTTTTTTTTTTTTTAACTGTTGAGACATATCCTTTTCTTGAAATATTTCCCATATCAACAGCTTGTATACAAATGACATCTTGAAATCAGTAGAGTACTTCAGTGAATAATTAATCAACAGAGCTGTGCAAAAATAAATTTTATTTCACCCAAAATGCTGAATTTGTAATTTTAAACTTAATTTAAATTGGTGATATTACACTTTCAGGAAAAATTACAGAAAAATTTGAAAAAATTAGGAAGTGTGAAACAGAGCATTTATGTAAGGATTTTTTGGATAAAATATAGAAACAAAGAATTAACAGTTAAAATGCCCACATGCTTTGCTTAAATGTACTTGAATGTTTTGTGTCAAAAGCAGTGATATTTGTCATAATGTGTGTATTCACTGTGGGTGGAAATCCTCTAGCCAAACTTTGTCTCAAGGTTCAGGGCTTAATCTAAGCCAGCAGTTCATCCTCCTCGGCTCTAGCAAATGTGATTCATCCCATCCTAGGAGAGGTGACTAAGATCGGGAGGATGAATTCACCTGGACACATGCCTGTCTCAGCTGACTATGAAGGAGGCCCAAATAGCTGGCTTGCTAAATGTCTAACTTCTGAAAGGCTGAAATTAGTTGAAGTGAGATTGAGTCTTGCTATAAAAAAATGCCAAAGCATGGCAGTTAGTGCTTTTCTTTCATTCTTACATGTTCTTGTGCTGAAAATATTGAAACAAAATGTTTGTTCTTTTTCAGTGAGTATATTTCCTGAACCCAGAATTATCTGAGTGGCCATTTGCTCTCAGGGGTCAGGGAAATGAGAGAAGAATAAACAGGGCAGAGTGTGATCGGCAGCAGGGAACTTGGAAAAAATGGAAAAGACAAGGACTCAGAGAAAAACTTGAGAAGAAACAGAAAATACCCAGTATAAATCTGAAAGCTTTGAGTGAAACACACTTCTTCAATGAAATTGTATCTGTCTGATGAAAAACAGGTTCTCTATTTTTCTTAAACCAACTATTGTCGGAAAGAGCTTGCTGAACTGAGCTAGACGAATCTTTTATCACTGCTCCTTGCCTTAGAAATAAAATTCTCTATTTCTTGTGCTAGAAAAATAGTTTATTTGAATCTTTCAGAAAGGCAAGAAAAATCTGAAACCACATTATTCGTATTTATTTATTTATTTAAAGTCTATGTTGTACAGAAGTGCTAAAGACCAGGAGACTATGAATAAAGTGTGTATTATAGGACTGGTAATCCCAGCTTTTGAACATGAGTATGATTTCCTTCACAAGATTTAATAATGTGCACTCACACTGCTCTCCTTTTCTAAGGAGTCTGTAAGTAAACATGCTTTGCATCCCCCTGGGAATCTCAGGCTCTCTCTTGTAATTGACTCTGAGATCATATGCATCAAAAGATACCCTAAAAATTAAGTACTTTGCTCCAGGATTTAATCTGGGGGCAAGTGGTTCTCTTCCATTACTGGGAGAAAAGGAAAGAATATTGACTGGTTTTTGTTTTTAGCTTGTAATTGGTGGACATCTGTGGATTTCTAATCTTTATGTAAGATATCTGCTAAAGGTAACAGAACTCATCAAGGACAAACAACTGAAGACTTCATTTGCCTGTGAAGTTTGTATACTAGCAAGCAAAGTAAGGAAACAATTTATTTCTTATTTATTTTTTCCCCAAGCCAATAAAGAGCCTAAAAGGAGGGGTATGTTATGTATTTTTTATAGTTCTTATATGCATTAGTCATAGCAGGATGTGTCATGTTTTATGAAGATGATATTGCTCTTTCTCTTTTACAGGTGAAGTGACTGAAACACAGAGGGACATATGGTGACTTACCAAACACTGCAAATGTCATTCTTCATCTGTCATATGTGTAATTGACTCTGTTCAGGGATAGTTGTGGTTTAAAATGAGCAAAACTAGCTAACCTGAGCCCCCCCCCCTCTGAGTTTCAGTGCCCAGAGTGCCTTGGCAAGAAGCAGGTGGGTAAGAGGTATAAGCACAGGATTTAGTTCCCACTGGGGACATGGGTGACCACCAGCAGCCTGCCTCAGGGTCACGCTGGCTGCTGGACCATGGGGTGCTATGGTGAACTTGGAGTAGGAACACTGAGGACCACCTGCTCCTTCCTACTGCAACACCAGTAGGTTTCTGGTTTCTCCTCTGCCCAGGCTTTCCACACACTTGGTCACTCCTCTGGTACTCCTGGTCTAGCTCTTCCCAACCCTCTCCAAGATGGATGGGAGGGTGGGAGATTCGAGGGGAAATGGCAAAATTTTCCACTTTGCTCTCTGTCTGTTCTAATGCTTTGCTGCCCAGAAGCTGTCCTCTGACTGAATTTCCAGACCTCAGGTTTCTCTGCCTCTGAGCTTGGGGAAGAAGAGCTCAAAGGTGATGCTGGGAGGCCTGTGCAATCACTGGTGCATGATTGTAGATGCTCACCTTTTCCTACAGTACAGCTGACAGGTTGTCTGCTCTTCCCTTCAAGCATATGCTTCTCAAAATTGCTGACCATAACATTTTTTCCTTGTCCTCCTGACTCTAATGCACCCACATTTTCAAAGCTGCTTTTCTGCAAAAAGTACATGGTGTGTGTGATATTTATACCAGTTTTTAAATCTTTTTTTTTTTTTAATTCAAAGAAGGAGAAGGAAAGAAGAAAACTTCCATTTCTAACAAAATTTTGCATGTGTGGAGAGTAGTCTACAGATTCAAATGTGTTAAGTATCCACACAGTTAACAGCATGTCACTTCATGAGAGAATTTTCATAATTAATGAACTGGTTCAATTTGCTCTGCTGCTTGACTTTGATTAATACATTTTTGAGTGTTCCCACTGGGACTCTGTCCAGTTTGTTTAGTAAGCTCTTATGTCTATATCCAGTTCACGTGTATGGATCAAAGTGTTGGCACCAAATACTGGCAATATTAGGCTATGGTACAGCCATTCTGACTCCACTTAAAAATAAGATAGCAATATATCTTGAATCAAGTTCTTTGTGACTCATTTAAAAAAAAAAAAAAAAGGGAAAGAAATTTCACACTGTATTGTGTGGAAATACTATGATTTAAAAGTTCATCTCACGCAAGCTTTGCCAATTAAAGAAGTATTTATCAATCCAGACAGTAATTGTTCAGACCCAAACTGGCAATTGGTTCAATATTACGCACTGAGCTGCAAAACTTCCATAATTAACAAACCTAATGGCCATTACCCTTCTTTGCCCAGCAGCTGTGATGGTGTTGCATGCTTACCTCACAATTAATGCTTCCCACCCTCAAATACTCCGTACAGCACAAGGATGTGCACCAGGTTTTAAAAAGGGGTCAAACCCTGGGCTGATTAAAGGCATAAGGATGGGCTTCACAGTGTGCATTGCTGGGGGTAAAGGCTATGGTAGGGGTGCAGGGGATGCTTTTGGGGGTGTCCCAGAGTGGGTAGTGGAAGGGGGTGTTGCCCCTGAGTGCTCTGCAGCTGTCCCCTGGCCACTGCTGGGCAGCCTACTGCCAGCTAGGGACAAGGGGCTCTCATTTCATGAGACCATGTATGCCTGAACAGGATGGTCCATGGAGGAGAAGGAACTCATGGCTTTGGAGCATTAACTCACTCCTTGCTTAGTCAGGTTATAAATAACCTGTTTCTGTCAGGAGCAATATTTAGCATTAGTATGATTTCAACAGGGTGCAAAGGGGGCACAAACTGCAGATATGAAAGTTTCCTTTTTAGCGAACGCTCCGGTGTTCACCACAAAGAAATCACTTCCTTTTCATCTTAGAGGAGACTGCTAAATATAATTTTGCCTCCCAAATGTCATGGGGCATATTCTGTGCTTGGTATAGATGTATAAAGGTCGCTGTGCCCGATTAACATTTATGAGTGTGTTAAAGTTTTGCCATGTAATGCAGATGGCCACTGCCACTCTGTGTGTTAACTCAGAGCTATCCTAGGCTTACTTTGAAGGCTGACACGTAGTGCTGAAGTACTTCTCTGGCTCTGTTTCCCAGGGTAAATGTCATCTCCAGAGAGCTGGAGGCATGAAGAGGATCAATGACAGTGTCAGAAAGCCCCAAGAGAAATCCTTTGTAGTAAGAAAATATGAGAAGGCTCAAAACAAGTTTTCAGTGAATGCTGTGTATATATATCCACATCGAATCAGGCCTCCCAGCTCTGTGCCCTTGGCTCACGGCCCTGCATTTCCAAATGACAGCAGTTGGAGAAGCATATCTTAGGCCTATAGGGTTTAAATTAATTAAAGAAATTCCCCTGAGCTCAATCTCCGCTTTCCCTGGGGGTGACGGAGACCAGGCAGTTAATCACCAGCAGTAACGAACTGTTGTGCCTGCTGCCCTGTTTTTGTTCAGATGTTATAAGGCTGAATGATATTGGATAATGAACAATGGGAGACAAGCTGATGGAAACACAGAGAACACTGGCAGATTTAAGTGCACATTGTTTAGCTACTAGTAGGAGAACAGCCTCAGAAAAAAATGTATTCTTTTTAACTTTTCCCATGGGGTTCTTGCTCCCATAATACTCCAATAGGTTTTATAGCTGTTTATTCCTGCTCTGCAAGGACACCAAAGCACTGTTTGTATCTAGCGGCTCCATCGGCGGCTTTTGTCTTACAATTTATGTCTTGTCACTTAAGTACATTTAAGGCATTTACACAGTCTTTGGCCCAGCAGAAGGAACGCATGCAACATGCTGCACATAGCAAACAACTCTGCAAATGGCTTGCAAGGATGAATCATTCTTCATTCAGTGCTTTTAGTCATGTGGTTATTTTCATTATGCATGTTACAGGTAACTTGCCATCAAGTTAAGAGTTGGTTAATGGCTGTTTTCCTCTACCATATACTGAAAAAAATGTAAAGCCACACCACTCATTAAACTAAGCATGCTGTCTCTCATGCTATCCACACAGATTTGTCTACTGATAGCTAACACATTTGAGGGTGTCCCTCCTTTTAAAACTCTTGCCTGTAAACACTGTCCCTTCTGAAAGAACTGGAGCAACTCTGACAATATAAGAGTGAGATATACTCTGCTCTGCACTAGTGAGACCACATCTGGAACACTGTATCCCGTTTTGGCCTTCCCAAATCAACAGACAGGAATCTACTGGAGAGAGTCCAAGGGAGAGCTACAAGGATGATTAAGGGACTGTAACATCTCTCTTATGAAGAAAGGCTGAAAGAACTGGGGCTGTTTATTCTTGAGAAGGCTTAGAGGTGATCTTATTAATGTCTATAAATATCTGAGGGTTGGGTGTCAAATGGAAGTGGCCAGTCTCTTTCCTATGGTGTCCTGTGATAAGACAAGAGGTAATGGTCACAAGCTGAAACACAGGAAGTTCCACCTTAACATGAAGAAAAGCTTCTCTACTTATGAGAGTAACGGAGCACTGGAACAGGCTGCAAAGATTGGTTGTGGAGTCTCCTTCTCTGGAGACTTTCAAGACCTGCCTGGATATGTTCCTGTGTGGCCTGCCCAAGTTGTTCCTGTGCAGGCAGGGGGGTTGGAGTCGGTCATCTCTAGAGATCCCTTCCAACCTCTAACATTCTATAATATAGCTCTGTATTTTCAAAACAGTCTACAATATAAAGCTTATTTAGCCTGCGATGATTTTTTTAATATTCTTTTGTGTGAAGTATATATGACTACTGAAACAGAACACAGAAAAAGTGCTTTCTCTTTTTCAGCTTATTTGATTTATGTGTTTGGCAGGTGTTTTTCAAGGGTCCATTCTACCCTTTGCTCTGACCATTGAACATCCTCTTGGTTTCTCTTCTTCTATGCATAGCTTTCAGCAGTAGTGATACAGGATGTTTAATGAACGAGAAAAACAAAGCTGAGAAAATTATAGTGTTGGCAGAATCAGGTGTGAAAGGCAGAAGAAATTAAAATCATGATTTCTTTTGAGCTAACTGACCAGATTTCAAATGGCTATTTTGCCTTTAGCAAATCTGCACAATAGTTCACAGGCTGCTAAAGATTGGCTCCCAAACCAACCGCAGAGCCAGAGCTAATTTGAGCTGCCATTTCTTGGCTGTTACTTTTCTTCTCCAACTACTGCAGCATAACATCTTACAACATTGTTTGGTCTGGTCTCAGTGGAAACCATAATTCTGGGAGGATGCTACATTTTTGTTTTCTAAGTATACCCTCTCCCCAGAAGATTTTTTCAGGGTTTTGGCCAATGACAACCCAGTTTGGCAGTGGAGAAGTTTCAGGAGGAGGGGAGCAGTTAACACCTTGTCCTTATGATTTAGGCCATTAGAAAAAAGTTAACTAAACCCAAAGATTGCTGTGCTGTTTTTGAGTACATAGGAACTACTGCTTACCTGATGACCTTTTGGATACATGTGTGAGCCCTGGGGGGTGTAACAGAGACTGCAAGGAGCCCCATTCAGGGTCTACACTACATGTCCTCTGTGAGGTCCATGTTAAGTGCAAGAAATTAGATAGTTCTATATTCCAGGTCTTGTCTCACCATGAATAAGTTATGGTTGCTTTACTTTGATTCTTTTCTGGCATTTAGAACAATTCTACACTTTTTGCATCCTCTCACTCCAGTCACACCAAAAGCCCAGTTCTGCTCATAGCATGGTCAGTGGCCAGTCGCCTTCCAAATGAGGATCAGTGCTGGATCTGTATGGGCATATGTATTGATTTAATAGTGATGTTGAGTCAGGTTTTGTTCTGTAATTTTTACACCAGGATAAATTCACATTTGCATTTTGTCCTCCTGAGAACTGAAATGTTGAGAGAAGCTTCTAGGCGTGAAAATGGTTTGCAAACTTTGTGCCTTTCAAAAAGGATCTGATCTTGTTTTCAGTGTTATTGTCACCTTTACATAGGCCCTTCCTCCAACAAAAAAAAAAAAAACAACCATGAGGGGTCAGAAAAGATAAGGTTTTAAAAGGGGAAATACCAAAATATTTAAGAGAAGAGGAAAATTGACATCATCAACTGGAAAAGCCAATGAGGTCCTGGAAAGAAAATTAACAAGGCTGCTGTCTCCTCTGATACTAGAAGCAGAGAGGGAGGAGTGGAGCACAAATTAAACTAGCAGATGAAGGATTTACAGTCAACAGACACATCCAAGTGTAGTGTGGGGTGAAGCTGTAGGTCTTGTTGTTGCAAAGAAGTGGTGACAGTAGGAATTTTCTGTGTTGAAGGAGACAAATGGGATACACAGGCACCAGCTCCATCCCACCCCTCAGATGAGATCCTTCTCACCCATAGGAAGAAACATTTGCTGGATGAGTCAAAAAGAGGTTCTTCCTTGACTAAGGCAGGAGCAGTTAAAGTTTTTCTTAGTGCTTCTCTGCATTTGGGGTCCAGTTGTGAAGCATTCTAACTAATGTAGATGATTGATCTTTTAATTTTTTTTTTTCAATTAATTCAAGTATTCATGTAGTGTCATTGTGTACATCATAATATGATATTACTGTAATGCTGCAGCAACTTTGTTACATACCCCAAAGGATTTGGCAGTGTGAAAACAGAGGAAAAAAGACAGTCCTTTCCCCCCCCAGAAGCATGGTTTACAGATCAGTCTAATAAGGGTCTTCAGGGAGTGTGTTTACCTTGGAAAATGCTGTGCTAACTTTTCTGGTTGCAGAAGCATCCGTGAAAGAAGTAGTGCTTGATCAAAACAGGATCTGTCACTGTCATCTAATGAAACACTGTAACTGCCATTCTGTGTTCCCAATAATAAAGGAGAAGAACTGGTGCTATTTCCCTGATTCTTACAGAAAACAAAGGTCAGTGACATACAGAAAATGGCATTTCATTAACTAGACATCTGTATTATAAACATTATTCCCAGACAAGCAGGAAAGTCCCAAAAATCTGAGTCACTGGTGTTTGAATAGATGTTTTGTAAGGCTAACTGCAGACCTTTATAAATAAAGCACTGATGAAATAAACAGTCACTTTGTATCAAAAAGGGAAGGTTTTCTGTATACACGCGCAGTTTTCATAAAACAGTGCCATGAGTTAGAAGCAATTAAAAAAGAATAAAGCAAAACAAATGTGTAATCTCGTCAGGAGATTTATTCTGTCTAACCAGCAATTTAGATGGTAGCTACTCTGTGTGCTTTTTAAGAGAACATATATTTGCCTCACCTTGTGCCTAATTTATAACAATATTCCTTCCTCTTGATTTTAGTTATGATCATGACCCTTAAGTGATAATTTGGAGCTACAGTGATGATTCAACATGTGTCCACCGTATGAGAAGAAAGGTAGATGAATCATGGATCTTTAAAACCTAATGCCAGTTTTTGTTGCTAGGAAAGTAACACTGCCTTGTGCCTACTGACTGCAGGCAAGTTATTTCTTATGCAAGTTTTCCCTGAAGACACTTTTTATTGAACACGAGGATCACATTACGCAAAAGCTCAAAATGTGCAAACAGGGGATTCTCAGATGTGTGTCCTGCCCCACCAGGATAAGCAGGGTGCAGGACCCGGGAGACAGATCTAGCTGCTGTTGCAACCTGCTCAGTTGCTGGCCTGATGAGATACTTTAGGTTGGGCTCTTTCAGTAGCTCTGCTCAGCTTCCTACTCCTTCATCTCTCTTGCTCTTGTTGTGGACACAAGACGAACCTCTGCCCAAGTATTTGCACAGCATCTGGTGGCTTATTCCTGCAGGTGTCCCTGAAAGAGGCTTACTCCAAAAAATAAAAAGCAAAAAAGGATTGGAAAAGTTCCTCTTGCCTCATTTTTTTAGTGTCTTCGTTTTCCCTTGTGCCTATGCCCTGATGAAACTGGCCTGATTCTCCATTGCCTTGCACAGTACTCTCCTTGGGATTATGGATAATGAGCACCAAGAGAGCTTTGATGTCAACAGGATTTTGCTGTGGACAGATGTGCTGTGGCAGTAGCAGGGATTTCTACCTTCCTCTGCAAGACATAGTGGCAATAATTACCTAATATTTTCTTGGGAGTAGGAGAATACCTCTCACACTGAAAACACTAGGATCCCGAACCCATGAATCCAATCCTGCTCTCATTCAAGACTAGAGAATGTGAGGAATGAGCAGCAGTGTTGGGAATGGAAGCTCTATACAACTGCAAAACAGCTGACAGCAGCAGATAAAAATATGTGAAGAGGCAAGAAAACATTAGGTTATAAAAGCTGCATTTAATGATGGAGGGCTTAAAGTGAACTGCATTTCACCATTATTTTATATTTCTTTCTTTTCATTCATGTACCCCAGGAGATTAGATGACAGAGGTAGTGCAAGAACAATTAATTTATCTGGTAGACCAAATAGGAAGAGTAATTCCTGCAGGGAAACCAAGAGTAGTATGTGCATGGTAGTATATAATTCCTGTTCTGGGACTTTAACTGTCAGGGGTTTGATTATGCACCTTCCAGGGCAGCATCAGGAGATTTTGGGAAAGCATCCTTAGAACGAGCAAGATGTTCTGTTTTCTTGATCACAGGAGACTATCTCTTCTTTCCTGTTCATTGGTTTCTTTAATTAATTTTTAATGACAGCTGATGTTTTGCTTTTGTATATAAAGATAAAACATGTAAAAAGTTCTTGGAGTTGTGCAGGGATAAAACCAGACACTTGTCTGTCAATCTACCTATCTTTCTTTCTTACATGCTTATACTATTTAGGAACAAAACAAGTAACACCAGGCCCATAAGCGACTGCAAAAAAGTAATTTCTCAACACTGCTAATAGGAAAATGTGCTATAGGATGTGGTGACAACCCAACTAATAACAAGAATAGCTTATTTGCATGGATTTAATTTGCTTGCCTTTTTCTTGATTGGGCAATTTGGGGTTGAGATTTTAGGCACAAGTTCAATCAGCTAAGAATAAAAATAAAACCTCCTATCCAGAGGGCATAAGCAATTAAAGACAACTGTGGGAAATGTTTGCAGAAGAACATTTCCTTTCTTTATAAAGTGCTGGAGATGTGAAAGGGCACCCTGTAAAAAGACAAAAGAGTCTTGACAAGAGACTTGGTGTATGTGCTTCCTCCTCCAAGTGACCAGCAGCTCTGAAGGCTCCCTTCTCTTTTCCTTGGTACTCTCAAGTGCTGGCCCTCATCATGATGTGGCTTGGCTGTGTCAGCAGGTGCCCAGAAGCAAAGGGGCTGATGAAGATACTTTTCAGCTACATTTGCAGCTTTCTAGCTTGCAGGTACCTGGCAGGAACTTGAGTACTGCAGTAATCTGCATTTCAGGACATTTCCCCCATATCACAATGCATTTTTGACAAGATGATGCCCTATCCATCTGAGTTTCTTCTGGAAAGCATGAGGTACTGGTAATGTCACATCCTTCCCCCCCTAAGTGGGGACTTTTCCTTGCTTCTGGGGGCATGGCAACTGCCACTGGGCCCTGCGTCAGCTCCTCTTGCAGGGAGCTGCTTCCTTTCCTGAAGGTAGATGTGGTCATGGCCTAAGGACACACAAACTACTCCTCATGCCTTTGGGAAGCCTTCACTCCCCTCTGCTTTTACCCCTGAGACCAGTCCCTGTGTATACTGCATGTTATGGAAGAGATTCAGTTTATTCTGACGTGCTGAGAGATGAAGGAGCTTTGCAAAACATTGTGTGGCCAGAAGAGGAACAAAGCCAAATATATTCCAAACATCCAAAGAGAGACTGCCTGGGAGGGAAAAACAGGAATGTGGAAATCTTATCCTGCAGCTCCCTGAAACAGCAAGTGGGTGATGGGGAGAGCTGATGCAGGGGCTTGAGTAAATGTAATCTCATTCAAAGGAGACAAAAAGTGGATGTCAGAAAGCTGTGCAGCCCGTGAGGCTGATGTCCCTTTGTGGAGAGTGGTGACTGGCATATGAACTTCCTACAGTTTTGCAGTGCTGTGGTTCCAGGATGCAGCTCCGTTCACTAGGGTGGTTGGAAGGTTTCTGTGTTGTTCTGATAGGACTGGCAAAATAATACCTCCTCTGCTGAGCTCACTAGACATGCATGCTGCCCAGGGTGCCTTGCTGCCCACAGGTGAGTTATTGCACATGTCTTTTCTCAGCCTTAGGCCTGAGAGTTACACTTCATCCCTTGCCTTGCAACATTTGCACACCACATGAGTGGATGAACATATGATTTTAAGGCATTACCTTTATTTCAGAGTGACCTCATGCAGTGTTTTAAAGACTTTTGAAGGATATAAGCAGGTGAGTTTCATAACATGTCTAGAAAGTAAGAAGCTGAGTTAAATAGCACAGTATGAAAAGACATCAATTGTGGCAACCTTGGGATCACCCACAAGAGCATAGATAGTCTGTGAATTGCTGATGGAGTGAGAAACTTCCTCCATCCTACATGAAATAAACCTCTGCATTCCTTTATGAAAAGACCATAAACATCCCCTATTCAAGCTCAACGCGAGCTATTCAACTTGACTGTTTAACCATGAGCATCCACAACACATGTGCCTGCTACTTGTTTAGTTGGCATCAGCCTTAGTTTTGCAGAAAGGGATGGCGTGGTGCCCAAAGCTTCTGCTGCCCCTCATGTCTGCTCATGTCTTGCCCAGGGATGTTAGCTGGCAACTTTCTAGAATGAGCACAGGACAACGATCTCCCTTTTATTTATGGACCCTTTGTGTTTTCTGGTGCTTAGGCTAAAAATGGGATGGAGGTTTTGGAGCTACTGCTGTGATGTGAGAGGATTCTAGCAGATTCTTTAATAACAAGAAAGTGTCTAAAGATGGATCCTCTTATCTCTGCTGCATAGACTGATCAGTACAGGGTCTGTTTCAGGCAGCAGGATCTCTCTGTCACAGAGTGAAAGAAAGGGTTCACTGTACTGCAAATTGTTTTAGAGAAAAGACTGGCCTGTATGGAGAAGATTAGCTTTATACAAAGTCCCAGGCTAAATGCAGATCTTCCACTAAAGTCAGCTTGCTCCACTGTTGTAATTATATGAGTGAAGTTTTCCTGAGGGTAAGTTACTCTTTGAACACACATAAGTAAATGTGACTTGAGATCCTTCTTACCTTACCAAACTAAAATTAATTGCTTTGCTGTTGAAAGTATTGCTTCAGAAGGAAGAGAACAATGTCTCCTTGAGTGAAGAATATGTCCTTCAGGTAGGTCTGTCTTGTCATTAGGTTAGCTGGTTGAAATGGCATTTCCCTCTGAGCTTAGATTCTTCCTAGTGTTGCAGGGGACAAGTTTTGTTTCTCTATGAGAGAAAATTAGTTCCTGCTATCCCAAGTGTTTTCATCCATTTGGAGAAAGAGGTCTTTGGAAAAGTATAAGGCAAAATAGTGCTGTATCACCCATAACACAGGCTGAAGTTGTGTGCTCAGTACGGATAAACTAGTTCGTAGAAAATAAAGCCATGGTATGTTTCTCCATAGGCTTTGCAAATTCAGACTAAATCTAAACTTGTTTTTAATCCTTCTACCACTGTGTTTTCTGCTTTTGCATCTCTGGGTCCTGCTTGTAAGTTGAAACATATGTCATGCTGGAGGAAGGGGGACTGTCACAACATCTCTGGACCGCCTTCAAGGAAATGTCTCACAGGAGAAAGTACATCTGTGAGACCTTCAGCCTTCCTTTCATTCACATAAAAAACCAAGGTAGCTGCAGTGAATACTTTGAGCTTTTTCCATGTTACTATTTCCTATTTTTATAAAAGAATAGCTGAAAAAGAACACTCTGAACTGAACACAGGCAACATGGACGTTGTGCTGGTGGTGCTTTCCTGGCAGAGGAAATGATCTGAGGAACAGCCTTCAGTTTCCTTTCATCAAAATGACTTAGCTCTGTTTGTGTAGGAGTGTTCTTGATTTCCTGATTCATTGCTTCCACCCGTGAGGTAGAAACCTTGTACAAGGTTTCAAAGAGGAACACTAGTCAAATTTAACACTTTGGTCTTTATTTTCAGGGCACTCACTGACCTGGACACAGATTTTTCTAAGTATTTACTTAAACCTTTGAGAGGCAAACAGCTATGAAACTCTTTGTGAATATGGAGACTTTTGCCATAAATTGTGATTTATATTTTGGGGGAAGGAGGACTGAAAGCTCAGGACAAACTTCTTCAAGAACTAAGAATGATCCTGGATTTCACTCTCTTTAACTCCAGTTATCACTAATATGCCCTATTGAAACTTAAATGTAAGATCTACTGATAATAAAGACAATTTAACCCAAATAAAACATTGAAACAGGTGTACAACTTTTCTGTGAGAGATGATAAGAACAAGATACAGGTGTTAGATATGACACAAAATGTTCTACATGTTCTACTACCCTGGTTACAAAGGTTGATATCAAGACAAACAGATTAAACCCAAATATACATACTACAGGATCAAAGCAACTGGACTTTAGACAAGCATTTGCAATTAAATGAAAGTTATAAAATGATAACAAATATGTCTAGAGAAGAGGAGGCTGAGAGGAGACCTTATTGCTCTCTACAACTACCTAAAAGGAGGTTGTAGCGAGGCTGGT
>JANIJG010009430.1:0-44472 GCA_024611175.1 Megaceryle torquata | reverse complement strand
TTTTTGGCTGGTTGGTTTTTTTGGCTGGTTGGTTTTTTTGGCTGGTTGGTTTTTTTTGGCTGGTTGGTTTTTTTGGCTGGTTGGTTTTTTTTGGCTGGTTGGTTTTTTTTAAGTAAATACTTTTTATTTTGGATGGTTATGGATTTCTTAAAAACCTTTAATGTAGGACCTTTGCAGGTATTCTCTGGCACTTTTATTTACGTAAAAAATAGGGATTTAAATGGATACTGTAGGTGACAAAAGTGATTTGTTGTTATTTTCTATGTTGCATCTTAGTGGATTATTATAAACCAGTTTAACCAAATGTTTGGTTGAAAACCCTAAAATGGCACATTATAGTTCACTTTTGGTGTATATGGATATAATTTAAATTGAGTTAATAGTATGTTATTCATTCTAAAGTTATCCGATGTATTGCGCTAACTCAGAAATGCCTTCTGGTGTCATTTCTGGAATATCACTGGGATAGTAGAAAAGACTGTTTCAGAATGGCTTTTATACTGAAAAGTGATCTTACTGAATATATTATGTTAGTGCCTCAGTTTACTGTACAATACCCTTAAAAACTGTCAAAAGCACACTTTTCTGACCAAACATCTGTGTGCGAGTTACAACAGCCTGTTCTGGGGCATGCTAGTATTTCTAAAATGGGTTCTAAAATATCCTGGTGAGTCTTGGAATCTATTTGATGGAACTGTGACTAGACAAGTGCATGGGTGAAGGTTCACTTTACATGGGTTACATTACCTCCTGCTTTTTATTTTGCTGATTAGACACTTTCAGTGAACTTTTCTATTCACTCTGGTGAACTTCAATGTGTGTGTGAAACCTGCTAGTGGAAACTTTATGGTAACTGCAATGGCTGAAGGTTAAAGAGAAGCAAGATTTGTTGGGAGAGGGAATAAATTTTACCAAAGCAGTTGATTTCACTATAACTTGTACATTTTAAATTGCGAAAGTGGGAAGGTAGAATTAAATAGAGCATTCAGTTGGCCTTAAAAAAGCAGAGCAAAACTTATCTCTCAGAGGAGTGTAGTCTGTGAAGCTTCTTGCTTAAAATATTTTTTCTTATGGAATTGGGGTAGAGTAAGAAACAAGATTAAAACCTCATTTGCGTAACTTTGAAATATCTTTAAATGCTTCTTTGTCTTTTTAACTTTTAGCTATAATTTATTTTCTTAAGTTTTTATTTTGGACAAAAAAAAAAAAATCCAGGTAATAATTTCTAGTTAGCAAAATGTTGCTGTTTTGCTTTTCCTGTAGTTCAAGACAACAAATTAGAAAATGGCAGCTAAATGTTCAAGTGGCTGTTAAAAAGGATCAAAGTATCTTTTGTATGAGCTTCCAATTCTTTGGTACTAGACTTAGGCACAAAACTAGTCAGACTTCTTGTTCAAGTTTGTGAATTTTACTGGCTAGTGAAGTAGTACCAATTTTGCAGACTCAATATGTAATTAGAGATTATTTTTTTTTCCCCCCAGTGTTTTTGCCAACATGGGAAAATTCTAATGCTGCCATGTATCAAGACACTGAATTTACTGCTTTTCCAGTATATCTTTGAGTGCCCTTAGAAGGTATTGGGTGAGCAGGAGAGAATGAACAAGCATGTTTAGACATACACTAAACACTCCATAGGAGATAAATGGTATTTAGCTCTTTCTGTGAACAGTTAATGCCATATTATTATTGTATTTGCAGGTTAGTACATTTATCAACCTTTGCTGCACACCTCTCAGTGGACACAAACCAAATGGTATTTGAAAAGCTGTAATATTTGTCTTGATCTCTAACCCTTCAGCACCACTGATGTTTACACACTAACCAAACCAGCTGTAAATCGTGTTCATTGGCGGTGTGGGAGGTCAGTTTCCATGCAGTTTTTAGTACAAAGTATTTATTGGTGGTAGTTATGCCCAGTGAGTGAGATAACAGCAGAAGAGGTTGATATTATGGCATGTATGAAAAATTTTTTATGCTCACATGCACAGAACTATGTCACCAAACTTGTTTTCATATTTGAGACTGACAGATACCCTGGATGCTCGTCTTCTGACTAGTGAGGCTGTGCATTCAGCTGTTGCCTCCTCATGCCTAGGAATTGGTGGTGGTGTGTGAACGTTGATGCCTGCCCTCGGCTGGGAGTTCTGGGCTAGCTCTGCTCTTAGCCTCTGCTGCCTGAGCTAGCACGCAAAAATACAACCTGTGTTGAGGCAAATGTAGGCTGAAGCAGGGTGGGAAGCATGGAGTGAGCTGGGATTGTTCAGTCTGTACTGAGCTATACAGTTATGCAGGTTTAAATTGTGTTATATCACGGGCAGTATAAGCACTCATGAATTGTTATTTAGAGATGCTCAAAGTTGTTTTAAAATGCTTTAAAAAAAAAAAAAAAAAGAAAAATTCTTACAACCCCAAGTGAGAGACTGGTGCCACCCAACCAAGTTCTTACATTGGCTCAGTCACTTAACAATGTCTGGTTTGTTTCTATCTTTTCTGTTTGTTTGCTTGGACACTAAAGACATCCTGTTTCTTCTGTGGGAAACTAATAAATACAACTTGTGCTTTTTTTTTGAGGTTTCAAGGGATTGGATGTCGTATCCAAACAAGGGTTCAAAAATCTCTGTTAGGGCTATTCCAGTCTTCGTATTTCTCTGCTAACCACTGCTTGTGAGTGGCAAAATAGGTATGGACGTGCTGTGCCACTCCTGACTATCTATGCTCGTGGAGTGTGTGGTTTTCATCCCTTTAACTTATGAATAGAAAATACAGGCTTTAGGTGCTTAACAGGCTTGTCCCTCAGCTTAGTACCTAGATTTTTTTAGAGCTGTTAAGCTCTTCTTTTCTTCAGACAAGTATCCTCTTTATATATGTGTGTATGTCTGAGTCCTAATATGTATATCGTGATTCCCTTTTTCCACTTAATAGCATTTTCTCAAGTGCATGCTGTAGAAAGCCCTCACTTGTGATGGGGCACTCATAAGGGGAGGGAGTGAACGCTCCCCTTGTCCTTTGCCTTATCTTCATTTCTGAATTATTTTCCATTGAAGATTGTATTCAACTTCAAATATTGAATTGACATCTATTTAAGATAGGAATAATATAGTTTTGGAGCCATTATTGTTAAAAAGGGTTTTAACATCCAGTCTTTTGTCTTGGATCTTTAAACCTCTTTCTCAGCAGAGAATTCATTCAGTAGCTGATAATGTGATGTGCTCAGGATAAATGAAAATAAGATGTCCAGGCTCTGTCAGCAGCCCCTGACACTGTGGAGATGGGTTGGTTTGTTTTTCAGTGTTGCTTGGGCTCGCAGCACTTACCAGCTGTGCCTCCTCTGAGGTTTGCAGCAGCCGCAGCCTTACTGCTTGCATCTGATTGTCTGTGTTGGACTTGTCAACATTTGATTTCTTGAATGCTGCCCAAAATGCATATTGTTGGTTGTGAAATGCCGCTGCGTTTGGTGGCATCCAAGGGGGAATGGGGAAATCAGGAGTGCTCAACCCCAGCAGGTGTCCTCTTTGTTGGTGCTCATGGTTAGATGGAGGAGCTCCACACGGCAGTGGTTGGTCTTGGTCTCCCCACTGCCTTCTGTGGGTGCATTAGGGTCCCTGTGAGGGTTCATGGCCAGAGAGCCCGGACCCCATCTGAAGGCAGCAGGACCGCTCCCTGTGGGCGAGCTGTGGCCGAGTCTGGGCACAGCCAGTGTTCGAGGTGCTGTGCGCCGACTGTCCAGTGCAGTGTAGGCCGCGCCCGGCCACCGCCTTGTCGCTGCCACAACTGTCGTTATCTCGGTCGTGCCCGCGGGTCACCCCGTGGAGCTCCCGAGGCGAGAGCGCGCGGCTGCCTCGGCCATGCGCGGCCGCCAGGGGGCGCGAGCCACACGGGCGGGCCGAGGCGCGGGGCTCGGTGCTGTGCTTGGCCCGGTCCCGCCGGCGGGGCCCTGCCGGTCTGGGGGTGCTCTGCCGCCTCCGGCAACCCCGCGCTGGGTACCTCCTCCCTGCGATGCGGGGACGTCACAGACCTAAAATATCAATAATCTCCCCCCAGCACGGAGCTGCGTATTTCATGTGTTTCGTGTACGTGCATAGGTGTATAATATATATGTATTTTATTTTTTTCTTCGCCGCAGCACGCTTGCGGGTTCTGTCTCGCGTTCCAGCTGCGTGCCGACTGTACTGACTGTCATGACACGTGTTGGAAATCTTGGGCAGCTCGGGGTCCCTCCTCGGCACTGCTGTAATCCTGAGCCAGGGGCAAGGCTGGGTTTGCTGCCTCCGAACGGTGCGAGCCCCTGCTCGGTTTGGGTGGCTGGAGGAACGAAAGCTTCTAAAGGAAGCAAGAAGCGAAGCAGAAATTTCAAGGTCCCTCCTGTCCTGTTCATAAATCTTTTTGGCACCATCTTAATAGTGTTTTGTGTTGGTAATCTCCAAGCTCCCAGATACCCTCTTTTCACGGTGTGTAGTAAAGCACTTAGCGCTGAGCAAAGAGCTGCTTATTCTTTTTTTAGAATGCAAAACCCAGCATGCTGTACCCATTTAAAAACAAAATTTGTGCTGCTCCGTGTTGCTGTTTATTTAACACCATATGGAAGGAAGAAATTTGACCTTACTGATTGGTATATGGTCTCCTTGAAGCGATTCAAGTAACTCCATAAATAGACAAGGTTTCTTTTCTGTCATCTGGTTTCTAGCATAAAACTGCAAGTGAAAGCAGTTGATTGTATTAAATCCAATTACAGCTTAATAGCTTTATGGAATCTTTGCATTTCTTAAAATCTTGTGTGTTTAGGGCACATACTGAGAGGAGATGATGGCAATGTGACACCTGTACCCTTTGCATTATTATTACTGTCATCAAACTTGAGGCTAATATTTTAAATGTATTTTTGTTTCTGAATGTTGTTAAGGGTGTGTCACTGTATTATTAATTCCTAACCTTACTGAGGGAAAACCAACCACAGCTAATGTTTTAATTTTTTTTTAATATAAAATAACTACTCTTCAGGAAACTGTAATGCTGAAATTAAACATCCTGCTGCGATACAATAGTGAAAGTGTTTCTTATGTCGAGGGAGATTAGAATACATTAGTGCTCAGCTTGGTCTGTTTCTGTGCCTGCTTGCTGCTCCCCTGTCTGGAAACATCAGGCTCTCTGCTGCATGTAATTTTTTGCCATCCACTGCTGGTGACCTGATTGTATATTGATAAGCAATTTTTTTTTAAATATAATCTATGCACCTCCAGCATTATAGTTCCTGTAATGGGTTTACTCTGTGTAAACAAATGGGTGGCCAGAAAAAGGTGGATTGTTTGTAATTTTTGTTATTGTTGTTAAAGTTGTAGAGAGAGCTAAAGAAACAGCTTTTAGCTTTTGGACAGATACTGATGTGCAAAATCTGAAAAGTTCATCTGAGGCTTCTGTGAGCTTTGTTCCAGAGCACTTTTTAGAGGAGGCTATTCAGAATTTCTCTGGCTCTGGGAAGGATCTGAAACTGGGCATCTAAACCACTTACACGTATCCTAGCCTGTTTCAGAATTATAATATGACTGTTCTTTTCAGTTTAGCTGTGATGCATCTGCTTGGCACACTTAAATGGCTACCTCATTATGTGACAATTAACAGTTTTGTTGATGTTTATATAAATATGTTAATATTTTCCTTAATATTGTCAACCCCATATGCATGTTGATGAGAAAAATTTGTACCATTTAGCATTTTTAATGTAGCATAAATATAGCTGTTTTAAGTTTAGATGCCCTCTTCTTTTGCTTGCATCAGCACAGGTTCTGGTTTCACTGAATGCTCTATCAGTAAAAATGAGATGGGAAGCTGTCCCCAAAAATGAGTTACATAACAGGTTGAAATCCTCTTTGGCTATAAAATATTTATTCAGTATTATGTAAGAAAATGGAAAAGCTTGGAGGTGGAGAAAGAAAAAGAAGGGAAAAGTCTAATATAAGATTTGAGTGGGAAACTGAAGCAGATATAATCTGAGAAAGTCAGTCTGGTGATGGTGGAAACAGTCTATTTAAGGTTTTCTTCATGACTTCATTAATTCTCTAAGTTTTCGGGCTGGGGAGAGAAAACAAGTGTACAGGTTCTGAGCTTTCTGATGCACAGTTCTCACATATCCTCAGAAATCAGGTACAGTAAGAAATGTCTTTTAGTTTCACAATAAAGCTTTTGTCATGTCATATGTGAAGGTCTAGTGATGTTTTTTTTTCCAGGGAAGTGTGACTGAAAGCTCCCCGCCCTCCATGTCATCATCCACCTGCCTGGTGTTGAGACTGTCAGAGGCATGTAGTAATGTTTGATTACCTGAAGCAGAGCACCTTCTCCCATGCCAATTAACACCACCACAAAAGCATGGGGTGGGCTGTAAAGTGGATGTCTTTAAAGTTGGGGTTACAAAGTGAATGTATTTCAGCCTGTGATTGAAGTCTCACTGTTGTCCATTTTCTGTGACTGGGTTAAAGCTTTCCTGATGGATGTAATGCTTTCTGCATGTCTCAAAGGAGGAAGTAACTCCTAAGTTTGCTTTCTGTCAAGACAGAAGACGTTCTGCATAGGCCTCTGCATTGTGTAGGCATCTGAAGAATATAGTCTTCAATATTTGCAAAGCAGATATTGCAATTTTTGGTTTGTTTGTTTTCTAAATGAGGGGTTCATGCTATTTTTCTCCAATTTTAAAACCCTGACTGATTTGATTTAAATTAAATTAAGGAGGAAAAGCCTGTAGTGGTTTTATTGCTGTTTTTCCTTAATAGTTGCACTTGTCCACTGTAATTCTCACAGGAGTAACGTGAGTACTATAGGTACTACCTGTTAGCTTGGTAGATGATAGCTCTCAAATATTTGGCCAGGATGAACTTAGCTGGATGGTATTCTTTTGTTTGAATTAATATATGAGCAAAGGATTCTCACTGGGGGAAAAGCTATGATTCTCTTATCATGCTGTCAAAGCACATGATGATGAAAATGAAATGAACTTGTCACAAGCAAAGTTTGGTGAGAACTCCTCTGCATGCAGAATAATTCCTGTAAGCATGACATCTTCATTTAAAGGGTTTCTGACACTGCAGAGAGAGCTTGTCATGCAAATGAGATCCTCATTAGGAAGTAATATTTTTAGAATACTTTAAGCAAAAGGAAGCGTGTTCTTCTAAAGGCTTTCGACACAAAGAACAACTTTATAAAAAGGAAGATCAGGTTGGACATGGTTGCATTAATGTGAGACAAATGTTTTCCCAGATCATCTCATTAAGAAATCTAAATTTGGAGTTCCTGTATGACCCACCTTTCACAAAATGTTATGCTTTAAGGCCTAGGTTTTAATATCTAGCATTTAACCTACCTATGCAAGATACTGAGGGGCTGTTGCTTTGCTGCAGTGCACCCCTGAATGTCCTTCTTAATCATATTGTCATAGAAAAAATGTGGCTGTTTTACCTTTTTTTGAGTAGGCTGAAATACAGGTACTCAGTGACATTTATATAGGTGAGACGACAAGCAGTATTTCTTGGAGGGAGAAGTGACAACTCTTAACACTGTGTAATATTTAAGCCTTTGGTCTTAAAAGCACGTGATAAAGTTAAGCATCTGTGCAGCTGAAACAGGTACATGTATCTCAGTAGGTAAGACTGGGAATGTGTGCTGCTGAATAGGCCTGGATGGAATAAGTGCCTGTCTCTGAGCCATGTGGAACGACGGTGCTTCTTCTCAGCCCTGATATTTCAGTCTTGCAGGGCAAAGCGATGGCTCTGTACAAGGCAGTTCCAGCCTCCTACCCCTCTGCTGTGTTCATGTGGGTGCGTGTGGAGCTCCTCACAGTCCAAATGCCCTGTCTTGATTCTCTGATGAGGGGGTGTTCGGTTGCTAGGAATTGTCCACAGATTCTTCCCTGGGTTTATGCTAGCCTGGAAGTTTGGCTGGTTGAGTGGGGCTGCGCATTCACCTTAGTTGTGTTTCTCTTTCTCTTGTAATGTAGGTGCTTTTGTAGGTAATTTCTAGTCAACTCCAGAAGGCGAGGAAGTTTTTTATATGTCAGCAGGAGGAGCTTTGACTGTGCTGATGGTAGAAAATCCATGGTCTCCATGCAGTCCCCTGAGACATGAGAGGCAGAAGAGCAGAGAGGATGCTCCATGAGCGATAGCTCTACTGCACCAGCTAGAGAAGTCCTTTGCTTTGGGTAGCACTCGAGCAGCTTTAAGGATGGAAATGATTAAGGTAGATAGGAAAGGTGGTGATAAAAATTAGGAATTCAAGTCACTGGATGGCAGGAGTGACAAAGGGATAATTAATTACTGCTCACATTACAACATTTGCTACTCTGATTGCCTTGCCAATAAGACCAATTAGGTAGCGTTGAGGAGAAGCAAGTTTGTGTGAACCTCTAAAGGTGTGAAGAGGAACAGCTGATTAACATTAATGTTTAGGGTTAGTGTCAGTCTCATGTGAAACTGATAAAATTTCAGGAACTGAGATGAGATTGTTTTCTGTCAGCCCATCTAGTGAAGCAGTCAAGTGTGTGAGCCCTTCTGCTCTGTGCACTTAGAAAACATGTAATTGATGAATGTGGACATTTTTCCTCAAGTGAAGTAAGCAGCCTAAACACCTTAGGTGTGTTTAGGTTCAATTGTTCAGACACTTGGGGAGTTACCTGAAAGGTTTTTGACACAAAACTTGGAAAGTACCATTCCTGGCCAGAATACCAGGTGAACACATATTGTGCTAATTCCCCTATTCATCCATACCTATGCTGAGATGCAGTACATTTATTTTCTTTTAATGTAAGTTCTGAAATTATTGAAGATTAATAAGTGATTGGTATTTATTGTAGTCATTTTAAAGCCAACTATGAAACTTCTATCTTAAATAGTTTTTAAATACTTTTTTATTCAGTTCTGTAAGGTTTTGGGTTTGCTATAATATAAACCACACAAGTGACAGTTTTGACTGTGCTTTTACTAAGCAAAGCAACACTTCTTACAGCTACTTAGATGGCAAGGCAACAAAACCAGTTTGTTCAAAAGCATGATGTTTGCTTTGAAATATGCTGTTAAATTGGTGGTCATTTTATAAATTGCACGCTTTATGTTCACCTGAGGAGGATTGCTGATGTTAAAGGCTGAATGTTGCACTTTGGAACTCTGTGTGCAGGAAGGGAAACATCAAGTAGACTGGATTATCTGGTGACTGAGAGAAATAGGCAATAGAAATGGGCAGAGAATTGCATGAAGTGGGCTTTGTGCTGTACACAGGATAGTTTTCAGCTGGTGTGATTTTTTTGGTTTGATCAGGGAAATGGAACTTACCTACATGCTTTAAATAACACCACTGTTTTCAAGGTAATACCAGATTTCATCATTAAATCCTTCCTTCAACTGAAGAAAACAAAACAAAACCACCCTCCCCAATGCCAAACCACAACCTCCAAACAAACAAAAAGCCCCAACAGAACGAATGCTACGTCCCCTTAGTCTGGCTAATTCCAGGCAAAATGAACTAATAGTGATTGTAGTTAGTGGCAAACAGAAATGGAAATTTTGTCATCATTCTAACTCTTTTCCAGTGGAGGGAAATACTGGATTATACTTAGGTGCATATACTTGTAGGTCCAACTTATCATTGTTAAGTATACATATAATGAATTTGTATTTGAGAAGCTACAGGTGAATAGCGTACACATGAACTAGAGTAGGAATGCACAGTCAGTCAAATGAAGGCATTACACAGAGCTGTATTCTTGATAAAGGTAGGAAAAGGGGAGATGGGAACAGAAATGGGATTTTAAAGTTAGATAGAAACCTTAATAATAAAGGCAGTAAGATGGGCAGGTTTTTGTGATCATGTGCTACCCGAGTGCTGCTTTAGATTCTTGTAATGGTTAATGAATGTACTTTACTAAAAGTTAGTGACTCTCGCAGTGGCCAAGCTTGTATCTTTGAGAATGTGATGGAAGAGGCACAGAAGAGTTGGGACTGTAGGTGCTGCATTCCAGGCTGCATTCCAGCTGGCAGGCACCTGACACTAACATTTTACCTACCTGCAGTGTTGACAAAGATAATCGCAGCATTTCTGAAGAGGAAAAACCAGTCCTATGGCAGTTTGCACAAAGGGGACTCCTTCCTGAGGCACCTCGGTGCAGATGGGCACCTGTTTTGTGTGACATAGAGCTTGTCTTGTATAGCTTGGTGTTGTCACCTAGGGTCTTTGCAGTTTCTGCAGGGAGTGGCAAGAACAGAGTGGATTTATTGAGTGTGCTGCAGAGACTATAACCATTCTGCTTTGGAGAATGACATAGGTTTCCTTATTCCTCTTGCTTGTGGTCTAGGACATGATGGCCTGCTAGAACATATGCTGATGTCAGCACTGTTACTTTAAATGAATATCTTATGTTTGAAGCTCTGGTCACAGCCTGCCACATTCTGCAAGGTCCAGCAGAAAGCTGCCTCCAGAGATGGTGAGCTTGTAGCTTGGATGCCTTGGAAGATAGGCCACTATATGGATTTACTGTTGAGATTTGGCTTCTGTGTTTGATTTTCTCGAAAGGGTAAACCTCAAAGCATACCTTTTATCAAAGGAAAATTCAGAATGAATGTGATTCTTCAGTAAGGTGCTATTTCTGTGAGAGTAATCAAATGTTCTGAGGCACAGATGACTCAAGGCTGGTAGCATTCCTGTAAAGATGGTCTGAAGTTACAAACTATGACTGTCCAGATACAAGTGAATTAATAACAATGATCATATCCTTCCAGTTATCATCCCATAGGGAACAGAACTGCTTCACTTACACAAATGCAGCAGCAAGGTGAATGACTGGGCATGTAAGAATACAAACTGATTTGAGACAGTAATTTCTTCAAGGTCAGTGACTATCTTGGGGTTCAGGCTTAGTTCCATACTGCTGTTTGTGATGTTGTGCTTTGTTGATGCAGTACTTGGAAAAAACAGCTTTTTAAGCTGTGAAGCAGAAGTGTCCAAAGATGAATTTTATTGTGCAAGCAGCTAACAGAGCAGTAAATGCCCAAGAAAGGCATCCTCTTGCCACCAACTTTTTTATTAGGGATAAGAAGTTCTGCTGGATACAACTAGTTCAATAGCATATGCAGCAGACTTCTATATAACTAATACAAGGTTAGTGATGGCTTTTATTAATGAATTAAAAAATTTTGTTGATTTTTTGTTTCTTCCAAATTTAATTATTCAAATAATATTTTAATCATACCATAATGAACCATGATCACAAACTCTATAGTCTGTAAACACTACAGATCCACGTACTCTTAGTAAGGACTAGGTTACCACAAAAGTTGTCCTGGGTACTCAAGCATTTACAATTGCCTTAGTACTCGGTGCTTAATGAGGGACAGAAAGTATAAACTGTTTTGAACAAGGACACTCAGGTGTATTCGATGAGAATTTAAACTTTCCCATAGCTGTTCATTCTTTGAATTCTGTTACCAAAACTACTCTGGGAATCTGTATTTTTATTTTTTTTTAATATATCAAGACAGATTTCCCATGACCCTGACTATAAATAAAACAAGATTATTTTTTCTGCAGGCTGATTTTTTTAATACTCTGAGTCATTTTCATGGATGCTTTCTTAAAATTAAAACAACCTCCAAAAAAGAGATTAATTCAGTGAGATTTTTTTTTACATTCATTGTCTTTTCTAACCAAATCTTAGCCCTCCAACTACATTGAGCTGACACAGCATAGCATTTTGGTTTTGATTGTTCTTGGGAAAACACTTGATGATAAATTAAAAGACGATTAAGAATTTACGAAGTCCTAAATGAAGATGTGTGAACCACTTTGTGTTTTGCATTATGAATCCAAGGTTAACTGCATGCTGTATGTAAGTTCTCAATTCCTGCTTCTCAGAAGGCAAAAAGATGAACTGTGGCCCATGTATTCGTGGCTGGACACTCTGCGAAGTTGGCCACAGCTAAATATGGACAAGGTTAAATGCAGGTGAAATACGGTCTTGGGGAGATGTCCTTTATCTTTGATGTATTTTCAGTGAAAAGGTTAGATTCTTGTTTCCAGCAAGATACTGGAAAAGGAAAGAACTTCCTGGACTTACTCAGAAATGATTTATACTTATGATCTCTTAGTCTGTAGATATAAACCTACAATACAGATCTCTATGAGATGTCTTCCTGTCCCTGTTGGCTTTTGGAAGAAGGAAAATGTACCGATTCCTTAATGGGAAAGGGTAGCACAGTGTGATTAGAACATTGTGTAGACTCATAAGTAATACAGATTCTTTAAAGAAAAAGTAAAATTGGAGAATACTAACAGCAGCAATATTATTTGTGGATGTTGTGATCCCACTGAGCAAAGGGCTTGCCTATATTTTTTGTTGGTTATCAAAGGTAAATAAGGTAGTCAAGTGGGGGGATTTGATGACAATTTGCAAAATTTGGTGACCTTGCTTGAAAGCTTTGAGTTGAAGATATTAAAGGTAAAAGTTTTAGATCCTCTAAGTAAGATTCATTGTTAGGGATCAAGATGAACAAGACCTGAAGCATGTTAGAAGAGAAGGTAAGTGGTGTATGTGTTTGAAAAAAGACTTCCAAACCAGTATAGAATTAAAAAAAGTACTTTAAAAATGGGGTTCATGCTATCTAAACAGTTATTTCTGTAAGCAAAGCAAAACATAGCTGCAAAGTGTGGTAAATAAACATCTATGTTCCACTTGTGCATGCTACAGCTGGGGGTGAGTACAGGAGAGAGTCCAGGAGTGTCCCTCAGCAGCTCATTCACTAGGGCAGAGATGCTAGTAGTGGACCTTTGCTGCTTTGTCAAAAGAAGCCGAGACCTGTGTACTGGTGTGAATAGGCATGGAAGAAATTACTTTTATTTTACATGCAAGGCCAACCCTTTTGGTTGTGGGTTACCATGTAACAGACTTCTGGCTGTAGAAGTGTTTATGGAACATCTGTTCCATACCTCGTAGGGTACAACGACTTCTTGACACTTGATCTGAAACTTGAGGTCGGTAGGAGATAATCAAAATGCTATAGCTGTAGCAGTTCACTGGAAGAAAGAGGAAAGGACTGAGGGCTTTGTTCATGTTCTTGGTGCCTTCCAAGCTAGGGCATATCATTACCATTCTGCTCCATTATAATGATGGAAACTGTGCACATTGCTATGGAATAGGGCAGTGACCACATAGTCCTTGACCATCTGCCCTGGTGTGATGGGTTGGCCCCAGTTATGAGCAAAGCACTCGCATGGCTCTCGCTTGCTCCTTCCCCACAGAGGGACACAGGAGCAAATAGGAAGAACAGGGTTTAGAATCTCACAGATCAAAATAAAGATGGGAAGATCACTTGACAATTACTGTTGTTGGCAAACTGAACTAAGGGAAATATAACTTAATTTTAAATGTTTGATTACTGACTGGGAACAAAAGATGACAAGAATTGAAACATTTAAGGAAGAGACCTTTCCTCCCCTTCGCCGGGCTCACCTTCATCATGGACACCTCTGCCCTCCCCTGGTTGTCGCTGTGGGCTACACCCCCTCCACTGGGTGAGCTGAGGGGGTGGGTGGCGGAGGTTGGGGTCAGGGCATGGCAGTCTCTTTCTGACTCCTTGTTCCTCCCTCTTCCACTGCTCCTTGCTCCTTAACCAGTCTCCTAGCCCTGGTGACCATCTGCAGACTGTAGTCTCTTCAGGCATGTCACCATCTCTGCCAGTGTCGTTGGTCCTTCCTCTGGCATTTGCTGCCATTTCTTAGACATGCCCTTCCAGAGGAGCTCCCCTGATTGGTTCAGGGGCACCTGATTGCTTCATTCCCCCATTGGCTCAGCTTTGGCTGAGGCTGGGCTGTGGAGCTGGCTGTGACTGGCACAGGGCAGCTCTGATATCCTCCCACAGAGGCTTCTCTGGGCAGCCCTCTTGCTGCCAAAACGTGGGAATTTACACCCAGTATGCCTGGGAAAAGAAATCTTCCCGACTACAGCTGTGTCTCTGGGCTGGCCTGGCAGTGGTGAGCAGGGATGGGGAGCGTGGGTGATGCGTGGAGCCGGGGCACTCAGTTCTCAGGGTGCTGCTGGGCTGGCCTTTGGACAGTAAGCAAATGGCTTCTTAGCTTGATCACAGCTTCTGGTGATACTTTTTGCTTAGTACTAGTGATATGATTAATTCAGCTTGAGGGCTAAGCCTTGTGTTCTAGCAAGGTCAGTCAGCTCCAGCTAGTACTTGAGGAAGGCACCCTGTTTGCATTGTGTTGCTCTCCTGGAGGAATTATTTCTGTGTCTGCTGACAGTTCCCTTTGCAAATGCTTCTTCACAGAGGTTGGGTGTATGGAAGGATTAGAATGAATGTAACTATATCCTCAGTTCCTTCTTGGCAACATCTGCAACAAAATGGTGCAGGAGAATGAGGGAGCAACTGTATGGTTGGGATGTGCTTGTTTACAGCAGTAAACCCTGGCCATGGGAAACCAGCCAGCCTATAGCAAAAAAGAACAGTGCCAGTGCTTGTTTAGCCTGCATTAACCCAAGAATCAGCAAAGCAACTTGCTTTCTTCTCTCCCCCACTATCATGTTGATGCCCAAATAGTTATGGAGGAGAAGAGCTAAAGGATTCCTTCCTTGCCTTCTGCTCCCTGCAGTGTGGCAAGTGGGATACAACTGGAGAAGCCAGAGCTTCTGGCTGTCTGTCTTGTGATGTGCTGAGATGCCAGGAGGCCAAGGAGAGCTGCTGGAGACACCGTGGCTTACCTTAACCTGTTCCTGGGACCTCAAAAAGCACCAGAAGTAGCTGTGGGACAGGTGGTGCACAGCCTGCAGAGCAGTGCTCACATTTCAAAATCTGCTAAGAAAAGCTTCAGTGTGAGAAGCACAAGTTGTCTGCAGACCACTATCTGGACATCCTTGTCAGGCACTGATGAGCTGTTTGGGGTTTGTTAAGTTTGCTGGCAGTGTTTTTCTGGTTGGTTGCCTAGTCTGTAATCTGCTTAGTTTCTGTTTGATTGCACTAATTGCTTTCAACTTGTGTAATTTGCCAGTCATTCCATAGCAGGTGTGTACTCAGATCTAGGAGGTAGGAATATGTGGGACAGTGACACCCTGTTTGGCTTTGCCGTTTCTTTTTAGCTGCTCTTGTTAAAATTGGCAGGAGGAAATTATTTTGAAGTTTGTTTATCTTTGTAGGTTTTGTGTCACTAGGTGGTCACCAGAAATATTTTTAACTCCACATTTGAAGGAGTAATTGTAACCATTTGCTCTATACAACTGATTCCCCCCCGAGCTGCAAACACACATTGCTGGCTCAGGTTGAGCTTCTTGTCAGTCAAGGCTCCCAGGTCCTACTCAGGGCTGCCCTCAATTCATTCTCTGCCCAGCCTGTATTTGTGCTTTGGATTGCCCCAACCCAGATGCAGGACCTTGCACTTGGCCTTGTTGAACTTCATGAGATTTGCACAGGCCCACCTCACAAGCCTGTCAAGGTCACCCTGGATGGCATTGCTTCCCTCCAGCGTGTTGACCGCACCGCTTGCTGAGGGTGCACTCAATCCTAATGTCTGTGTTTCTGACAAAGATGTTGAGCAGCACTGGTCCCAGTACTGATCGCTGAGGAATGCACCTTGTCACCGTTCTTCACTTGGGTATTGAGCTGTTGACTGCAACTCTTTGAGTGTGACCATACAGCCAATTCCTTATGCACCACATGGACAGAGAAATCAAATCCATGTCTCTCCAGTTTAGAGACAAGTGTGTCGTGTGGGACAGTGTCAAATGCTTTGCACAAGACCAGGTAGATGATGTCAGTGGCTCTTCCCTTATCCATCAGTGCTGTAACCCCACCACAGAAGGCTGCCAAATTTGTCAAGGATGGTTTGCCCTTAGTGTCTATGTCAATCACCTTATTTTCCATGTGCCTTAGCATAGTTTCCAGGAGGATTCACTCCATGATCTTGCTGGGCACAGAGGTGAGACTGACTGTATTTTCTCCACTTTTTGAAAGTAGGGGTTGCTTTTCTCCTTTTGCAGTCGGCAGAAACTTCACCAGCCTGCCACAACTTCTCAAATATGATGGATGGTGGCTTAGCAACTTCATCTGCCAGTTCCCTCAGGACCTGTGCATATGGGTCTAAATTAAGCCTACAGACTAAATTTTGAATGCGTAAAATTTCCCAAGGAGCATTTTACTGTTTTGCTAAAATGATAAAGCATATTGCTTGTGTCTATTAATTTTTAAGAGGATTTCTAGATTTATCTTTATAACAATTATTCTGCTTTGTTATTCTGAGATTTGGTTGAGTTCTAGATTTATGGCTGACAAATGTTTTTTAATTCATTAACAGGTCACAGGTAGATGAGACACATCTCACTAGGTTTGGGTTTGACTCCCCTGGTTATTTTTAAGTACTATTTTGTGTGATATTCATTTGCAACAAAGCTAATAACAAATAACTAGTTAATGGAAATAATGTTCTACGTATGTTATGTCACCTCTTTTCTATCATTGATGGCACTGTTTTCTTAGTCTGTTCATTAACTTGGCTTTTCTCCAAAAGAAATAATTCTTAGTGTAATTATAAACCACAATTTTCTCATGAAAATTCACAGCTTGCTAAATATTGTTATATTGGATCTTATAAAAATGTTGTAAGCAGTGCTGTGTAGCAATAATTTTTTTATTATTTGTTTTCTGAAGAAACTTTTCCATTGGTAAACATTTATAATATTTTCTCACTTTACTTTTCTGAATGCCGTGTTCATTTTAATCTATTACAAATATATTCATCTGTAAAAAATAATTATTAAAACATTATAACAGAAGCTGATTTTGGCAGTTAATTTTTTTAAATTATTATTATTTTTTAGAGTTCTGTTTTCTAATGTGGTTTGTTTTCCTTTGCCTTAGGCTAGAGAATTAATTTTGGTATGAAGGGGTGAGGAGTCATTTGCTTCATCTGTCTTTCTGTCAAAAGAGGTTATGAAGTTACGAAAGATAGTCAATTTGGAGCAAGAGAAAAATGAAATTTGTGCTGTATCTCTGAGCATCTTCCTTGTAAAGGTCTGCAAGTGACAGTATCTATAACATGGTATTAAAAACTGAGAGTTTGAGCTGAGTCCCTAGCTTTGATCCAAGAAACCACCATGCTTTGGTGAAGGGAATGGAGAGACTCATGGTCTCTTGTGAGTGTTCAATAATGTTGACACTTGGCATGTTATTTGGGATAATAAAATGTCTTTTTCTGAAAGGCAGAGGTTTTTAGAGGTAAAACATGCAGTGCCATGAATGAATGATCTTATGTTGCTGGTCAAGCTCTTCTGTCTTAACATTGTGTTCTACTTTGCATCATGAAGCCCTTTATTTCATTTTTAGTGCGGAGAGGGACTGACGAAAACAAATTTCTTTCAGTGAAGCCTGTCCTTCTGGACAAATGGTGCTTCAGATGTTTCTGCAGTAGGAATTAACATGAAGACTCTGTATGCAATAGTTGTTCTTCTGTTATGTTGCAGTAGATGTGATTTTGTTATTCCTACAAGTCACAAATGTAGATTTACATCAGTTCGTAGTTCTTCTGTAATGCTTGCTTTCCTTTGAGGCTCTTGATTTTTATCCACCATTTTCTGAATGAGCCTTTTTTCCAAAGAATTTCATTACACTTTTTTCATTTAATCTCATTGTTTAAAATTAGAAAATTTTCAGACATCATTAAAGCCTCTGACCTGCATGAAATTTTAACATATGCAATACTTGAGAAGCTCTGTAGTGGGCAGTGATCATTTATCAGGCAATACTTTTTAAGATCTGCATTATTATTCAGTAATTAAAATTTCACAGGAGTGAAAAGATACCTTTGTAAATTCTCTTTGTTTTTGTGTGTGGATTGTTTGTTTGTTGGTTTTGTTTGGGTTTTTTTTGGTGTGTTTTTCCCTTACAAGAATTTTAAAGACAGTGATACCTTTTATGTAAGACTTCTAGCAATGATGGTGTAGTTTTCTGTGAACAGTACTTGTGAGGTAGGCAGCTGGAGACGAGTATTTAAGGCAATGGCTTAGCATGTTGGAGTTGTTCACAGCACACACATGGACTCGTTTTTTGAGAACTAGGAAAGAAAGGAATACCTGTAGTTATGTGCATATAGTCTTTTTGAGATACTGGGAAAGGTTTAGCATTGAGTAGAACTTGGGACTGCTGGAAGAAATTGTATAACACTAACATAAAATATAATTGATTATTATGTTACTAGCTCTTTTTTGAGATATAAATGGCTGAAATCCTCTGCATTTTTTGACTACTTGCTACTTTATCAGTTCTATTTCTACCACAGAATATTGAATAAGTGTGGTTTTTTGTCATTTGAATAAAAATCTTAATCTCTTCCTTATGTTCCAATTCTAAGTTCTTCATTTAGGGGGAACACTGTTACCAAGGATGAGAAAAAGGCTGAGGTACTTAATGCCTTCTTTGTCTTTAATAGTCAGACCAGTTATCCTCATGGTATTCAGTTCCCTGAGCTGAAAGATAGGGATGGAGATCAGAATAATCCCTTCACAATCCAGGAAATAGTAGTGAAAGACCTGCTAAACCAACTGGACACCCACAAGTCTATGGGGCTGGATGGCATCCACTGAGGGTGCTGCTGGAGGAACTTGCCACGCCTATCTCCATCATTTATCAACAGTCCTGGTCAACTGGGGAAGTCCTGGATGACTGGAGACTTGCCAGCGTGACACCCATCTACAAGAAGGGCAGGAAGGAGGATCTGGGGAACTACAGGCCTGTCAGCCTGACCTTGGTTCCAAGGAAGATTATGGAACAGTTCATCTTGGGGGTGATCACGCAGCAAGTGCAGGACAACAGGGGGATCAGGCCCAGCCGACATGAGTTCATGAAGGGCAAGTCCTGTTTAACCAACCTGATCTCCTTCTACGATCAGGTGACCTGCCTAGTGGATGAGGGAAGAGTGGTGGACGTTGTCTACCTGCACTTCAGTAAGGCACTTGACACTGTTTCCCACAGCATTCTGCTGGAGAAGCTGGCAGCTCATGGCTTGGACAGGTGGACTCTTCGCTGGGTTAGAAACTGGCTGGATGGCTGGGCCCAGAGAGTGGTGGTAAATGGAGCTAAGTCCAGCTGGTGACCAGTCACAAGCGGTGTCCCTCAGGGCTCAGTTTTGGGACCAGTCTTGTTTAAGATCTTTATCGATGACCTGGATGAGGGGATCGAATGCACCCTCAGTAAATTTGCAGAGGACACGAAATTAAGTGGGAGGGTCGATCTGCTGGAGGGTAGGAAGGCTCTGCAGAGGGACGTGGACAGGCTGGAGCAATGGGCTGAGGTTTAACAAGGAACTGGAACGGGCTGCCCAGGGAGGTGGTGGAGTCATCATCCCTGGAGGTGTTTAAAAAAAACAAGTGGATGTAGCAGTTGAGGCTGTGATGTAATGGATAGATAGATGTTAGGATGGAGGTTGGACTCAATGATCTTAGAGGTCCTTTCCAACTCTAATGATTCTATGATTTCTGTGTTTTGTGAGTATTGTGAAAAAGCTATTTTAACATGGATTCTTTTGGGAGGGTAAAGGTAGCGTATGTACTTCTTTATTCAGTAAGTATTTAGCCATAGTGTTGTCAGTGGAAGAAAACGCCCAAGTCAGATGTAGTTTGAACAGATAGAATTCCCAGCCACAAGTGAGTAAACTTCCAGCTGTTTTACACTTAGTGTGTTGTGTCACTGGAGAAATTGGATCATCTTTCTGGTTTAGAGTTTTGATAGTTCTGGCTTTAGCTTCATTGTTGTACTCCTTGTAGCTTAACTGATTTTGATACTGGGTTAAATCTGTTTAGGACAATACCAAATTCTGAACGTAATTCTCCTTTACTTGTGTTTTTGAGATTAAAAAAGGTAATACTTGTTCAAAAATTATTTCCTTTTTTTATATCACTTGGGGATACGATTAAATAAAGCTCATGCAACTAACTATAATACCATATGTGACTGAATGTAACACCATATGAAAATGTAAGACTTGCACTGTATGTGTGTATCTATACTGAAATAAGCTTTCTTTTAAATTGCCATAGAACATTTATCTACAGAACTCCAAGTGGTGTTTCCCCTTGCTTTGAAAAGATTGTCAATTCTTTTGTTTCATCCATGAGAGTTGACTGGATCTTGATATGTAATTTTAGGTGAACATTAAAGGTAGCTGGACCAAATATTGGAAGATGGGGGGGTGGGGAGGGGGGCGGAGAAGTAGGTTTTGTTTATTGTCTCTTAATTTTCACTGTCTTTCCTTCTGCTTACAGCCTTCTAGTCCAGTTTTGCTTCCTAATGTTGGCTTTCTACTACTCAGGAGTCTTCAGGTTTCTTTCCAGGTGATGATTCCTAAGTTACACCTATGATAGTTTTTGACTGACTCAAGGTAATTGCTATTGTAGTGCATTGTAGGTTTTGACTGAGTCATCTTACTTTTGCTAATTCACGTATCAAAAACAGTTCTTCAGCATCTCCTGTGGAAAGCAACACATGTATAGAAGCGTTCTAAAAGTATACATGAAGTATATAAAGTATGGCAAGGCAATGGTTTAAAATCTCTCTTCATAAGTCTCATTTGTGAAACTATTGAGAATAGAAAAGATGTCTTATGAATGGAAAAGACTGAAGAGGAGTGGACATGTATGTTAGATCAATAGGTACACCCTTGTCAAAATCACTGTTTAAAGTTAAAAAAATGAATGTGGGTGAACTGTGCTTTGTCCGATGTGAGTAACAAACAGTATTTTCAGCAGTGTTTCAGAGTCAGGAGTAGTGAGACAGGACGGAGTTTATAGTCATGGAACTGTATATAAAAATTCTAGTAAATTTTTAAGGATGATCATTTAGGTTATTTCTCTCCTGTTCCCCTGAGGAAAAAAAAATAGTTATTTTGCATCAGTGAAGAAGCATATGAAAGAATTGATTTGGTATCTTATCAGAGAAGAGAGCTTATTGTATTGACAGTATATATATTTCAGGTGAGTGATTTATTTAATCAGTTTTCCTCCTGGAAATGTCAGGGTTTAGTAGAATTACGTTTTGGGGATGGTAACTGATCTAAGACCATTGTGCTACACAGATGTTATTTCTTTGCTCCTAAATGATGATGATATTTCTTTACTCCTAACTGTGCATAGATAAATAGTTAAAAGAGACTTGAAGAAAGACATCTTTGATTACTACATGCTTTAACTAGGACCTTGTATTCTAGTGAATATTGCATTTGTAGTTGTATCTTGCTTATATGAACTGTAAAGATTGTGGATCAAACTGAGGAAAATTGTTATGTTAGGAATCCTGATTTTATTTTGGAAGTACCATTCTTGTTTAGAGAGCAGCTGAGAGAGAAGCTATCCATTTCTGAAATCAAACATTCACACAGTAGATGTTTTTATAATGTATTTGCTTTGTTTGCCTAAAGATTCCAGGCGGCAAGAGATTGTCTGAATCTCTTTCTTGATGTTCAAAGCATCTTTCCTTTTCTGTGCATTGAAACGATGGAAACCCAGGTGTTTGCTTTTCCCTTTACAGTTTAGGTCTGTGGAGACTGGATCTTTGATATTCTGTTTTTTCTTCTCAGATGGAATAGCAGGGCACTGCTTCAAGGGTGCTGAGGGGAATGTGTGATACTCATAAAGCTATTCTTGAGTAAGAAGGAAAATTCTTTTAGAAAGTTGATGAGGCAAACTGGTAGAAATTGTCAGCACATACCATATAGAGAAAAGCTGGTCAATTAAGAGAGGAAATAGAAGTAGTACCTTTAAAAATAAAGAAAAAACCTCTTTGTTTAGATGTAGTACCCGTGTTGTCAAATGCTAAATGTTTTTTTTTTCTCAAAAGATCTTGCATCCTTGAGTAAACAAATGGCAGAAGAAAGCAAAATAAAATTGAAATGTTTATAATGTTCTTGTGAATTTTGGCTTGGTATTTCTTTCCCTGTTAATCCCTCAAAGACTTCTAATAAAGAAATTTAATGGTAGAAGTAATATGGGTTTTTTTAATTGAGAGGAATTTTTTTTTACTGCTTTTGTTAGTTCCACTTCAACCAGAAAGGATAATGCTAGCTACTTTATGGTGTTGTTTTTTTGAAACTGCATATCCTGATAGAATAAATATTTCAGAGGCAATGTAATTTAAATTTTTTTTTTTAATATTTATTTATTTATTTGGTAGTTGATTTCTTCTTGGTAAAATAATTCCAGTTACTGCTTTGGCTTGTGGATATGCTCTATAATAAGGACTTCCTATTAGACCTTTGTATTGGTAAATGCAGAAAGCACTATTTGCTCTGACAATGGACTTGTGTCTGGAAGAAAGATGTACTGAGTTGTCATCATCATGCTTCTGTTCCTCTGAACCTATTCATGTTGCAAATAATAAAAAAGGCATTGTGAAAACCAAACGCTTTCTTGCCAACGTAACAATATTTGAAGAAGATAATCAAAGCTGTTTGTTCTGCTTTACTGCTTTCAAATTGTCTGCAATTCAGGTCTTCATTATGAAGCAAGATGGTGTCTGAAACATTGTCTGTAAAAAAAAAAACAAAACCAAAACCAACCAAACAAACAACTTTGCAGAATAGATGTGGGACTAAAGCACCAATGGAATTGATTTTGCTTAGCTGGAATATTCTTGGATGTGCAGTGTATTCTCTGTGTGTTCCTGGACTGTAGTGTGCTGTTGCCAGTTTCCTGCAGACTATAGCTGTGATCTTCAGAAAAGAAGCATACTGAAACCTTGACATGTGAATGTCTTTATATGAACTTTATATATAAATTTTAGTTTAATTGGATTTATACTGCATAGAGAAACTGACATTTTAATCTTTCTTTTATAATAATTTCATATAAAATAATGATACCTCTGCTTTGTCAGTAGACCCGGAATTGTTGCTTAAAAAGTGGTGTAATAATGACTGATGAAACTTTCTGCAGTGCAGTACCAGAAAAATTGCTTATAGAGCAAAAAGAGTAGAAGTGACACAAGTACTAATAGACAGCCTTTGGTAACAGTGCAACTGTTTCTGGCATGTTCTTGGGGTTTGGATTTTTGTTTGTTTGGGTTTTGGTTTGGTTTTTTTTGTTTTGTTGTTATTTTTTGTTGTTGTTGGTTATTTAGCCGTTCATTTAGCCCTCAAAATAATGGGTCATATGATAAATGACAGATATTAATAAAGCATGGCCAGACCATCTGCATGCACAAGAAAGCAAATAAAGTGTCCTAATAGGGCACCTTTCGCTATCTTAACTTTCAAGTTGTCTTTACTTCTGATGGACTATGGAAACATATATATGTATATATAAAAAAAATATATATATATAGAGAGAGGGGTAGATTGATTTTGGCTGGGATTTTTTTGCAGGCGCAAGATTTTAATTTTTTCATTAAATTAATGCAGTATAGGAGCTTTCATACTAAGAAGCACTTGTTGCCACTGACACTTTGAACAAAATTACATTGAATTAATTAATTTGTCTTTTTATACTTGAGTTGAAAGAGAGCCTGTTACGAGCTGTAAATAAGTAAGATTTAGTTTGTGGGGAGGAAAAAAAAAAAAAAAACAAACCATAAAAAAACCCCCCAGACCAAACAATGTAATACCCAACTGTAACCTGCCTTTGAAGCATGTAGCTTTGCAGTTCCTGAAGTTGTGTTTGGAAGGATCTTTATTTTTCTATATTTTTTTTTTTTTAGTGTGACTTTTTACGAAAGTGCCCTGTGTGATAGAATATGTTAACCATAGCCTGGAAAAGCAACTAAAGACATGCTTGTCTCATATCATTAAATGCGTTGTTGGATTACAGCTAAACTGTTTGCTGTGTTGTAGAACTGACCTTTTGCATGGCACAAATATATAAGTATTTTGTAATTTTAAATATTTCATATATTATTATGCTAGCAGTCTTTTAATGCTCTTGTCTTTTGGGGATTTTGTGGGAGATCGTGGAAGATCTCTGGAAAGCTATACAAATAATTTATGATGGTTTAGTAAATGACACTTAATATTTGTGCTATTAACACCTATTACATTCATTTTAATGTCTAATCTCTAACTGTATTGGAAAGCAAAATTTTCTATCATTATAGTTGAAATTTAATTCTTAAACTTCACATTGGATGAGGTCGATGCTCACATGTAAATGGTTAAAGGCTGCAGAATAGTCTGGCTTTGTAGACTAAGAGTATTGGATGTTTATTCAAGGAAAAAAACCAGTCTGTTACAGGAACATTTTACAACTTCTTACAGTAATGTCTTTGACTTTGTTTAGCCTGCTTTCAGCTGAGCAGATGTAGTGTTGCTGACTGTAACTAGTAGTGCATCCTTTTTTCAGATATTAAGATTACAGTTAATACATAATTTTTATTTTGTGATGAGTATTTGATTAGTGTTCTGGAAATAGCAGGTTTGCTAACTAGTACATCGATTGCACTGACAGGCACTCGGTAATTCTCTTGGTTTGAGAGTGCAGTTGTGTTGACGTTTGAGCCCGTTATGGTACGTAGGTGTGCGGGTGCCTGCTGTGTTTAATATGTGGATGAGTCCAGCCAATTTTTTTCACCTTGACTATCTGTGAAATTGGAGTGCACTGCAACGGTGCCATGGCAGTTCTGTTGCAGTGCACTCCCACAATACAGGCTTCAGAGCTGTATATAGGAAAGGAAAGGAGGGACCAGAGATGTGAGGTAAAACAGTGTGGGTTTCTGTATCATGAGGATGAAGTGGAGAATGAAAATTTTGTGCAATATTGCATTCTGCCTGATCTAATCACATTGCAAATAGGAGGAACTGTGTGAGGCTGGTTTGAAATTCCTTTCCAGAACTCATGCTTTATATAGGTCAGAAATAATTTTTGTTTCTATTCTCAGATGAACCAATTTATTAGTGTCAAGATCTATACTTAAAATTACAATTTACTTAAGATATATTCCCCTATTCTATTCTAAAAAGAAAGAAAAAGTAGATGTACTTTGGAATTTAATTTGTCAAAACCTTCACAAGAATAAATGTTAGACTAAACTTTGATTTTTAGCTGTGATACAAAATTATCTACCTGCTACTGAAAGATATAAGAAACAAGAGGTTTAATGAAGCTCTCAACTGCATCTTAAGAAAGTGAAGAAGTTTTCTCACGCGCTTCTGAAATAAGGTTAAGTAATAAAATGTGTATTCCAAAAGTGTAGCATATGGTAGGGGGTCAGAGACGCTAAGGAAAATTAAAAGCAGCATTTTTGTATGTTTGGAATGAGCAGTAATGTATTTCTGACCACTTCTTTTCTGTTTGTTTTCTTACAGATATTAATCTGTAAATGTGGACTAAATGAAAAGCACCCCTTCCTCCCATTATATATTATTTCAAAATTTTTATGATACTTTGTTAGCCATTGCCGGGTCTCAAAATTGTATAAAATGACTTGACCTCTCCTAAGTAACCAGTTGTTTGCATCAGTTAGATCATCTGTCTGTTTTCTTTTCCACATTAGTTTTTAAGTTACCATACTTCTGACAAACCAGCAGGACTAAATATTTCTTAAGAGCATTTTGTTGCTTGTGCTGATTCAAAATAATGAATTTTTCAACACCATGTGCTTGACAATGGTATTACAGATTATTTTGTGGTGATAAATGAAGCTCTGTCACACTCTCATCTTCCCCCCGATTGTCTTTTAAATAAAACTGGGTGGTGATTTGGAAAAGAGTTCAATGCCGTTTAATTTCTGTGAAAACCTAAGCTACTTACATCTGTGTTTATTCTGAGAGGGTTCCAGACCACTGGTACTGTGACTTCAATAAGCTGAATTATGTCCTCCTCCAAGGAAGAAAGTCTCTAGTCTGCTAGAGAAATAGATTCCTTTCAAGGTGCTCTAATTTTTCTTAAAATTACTTTGGAAACCTGTGTGTGCATGGAAACCTGTGTTTCTGTGTGTTCTCAAAGGTTCTTAACTTGCATACTGTTTTCAGCAATGCTGTGGGATTGGTGGATTTTTTTTATGCAACATTATTAGATGATACCTTCTATCTTCATATCTTTCTGACAGAGAATTAGACACACAAAGTGTGAGTTTTGAGTTCATTTTGGTTTGGTAGAATTATACATTTTAATTTTTTAATCATAACTCATGAAGCATTAGGAAAAAATATAAATAGTCACTGTTAATTTGTTCCAGAAAATTTTATGTAGATATTATTTATTTGTGGAACTACGGAGAATTAGTTTTCTTACATGACTGCTCATAGAGGTGTTTTTATAGACTTTGGGGCCATAAAGAATGTGGAAAGGTTAGAGTTTTTCATCAGACTATTAGCTGTCTGCAGTAGTGAATTAACTTGCATCTCTCATACACTACAAACAAAGTTTATGTTTCAGGAGCTGTTCAACTGGGGAGTAGATAATGAACCGAGCAATTGTAAAATAAATAACTTAAAAACCCCCTCATTCATTCTGATAAACCTGCAGTTCATGTCTTGTCAGGCCAATGACTGTACACTTACTGTAACTGTAGTGTGTGAACAACAGAAAAAATACCCTCATTTTAAAGCTCTGCACTCGCCAGAAAGGAAAGCTAGTCCATTTATTGCTTCTGGATGGACTCTGAGGTTTTGCTTATTAGAGACACTAGGGGACCCTCTCTTCCCTCCTGCTTCCTTCATTCTAGGTCATAATAGAAAGAATATTATCATTGGCAACTGTACCAGCATTTCAGATACCTAGAGTTGAGTGACTTAGAGTGGCAGGAGCTGATAAGCAGCTCTGGAGGTGTGCCAGCAAAAGATCTTCACACACACCCCTCCCCACACACTCTTCGCCTCCTCCCCAAACCTCCTTATTTGCTGTAGCAGTGTTATCTCTGTGCTAGATAAAGGCCTTCTCCCACAGATCGATTATCTTTATCCCTGGGGAGAAGCAGCAAAAACCATTAATTATTCCCATTTCCTTTGCCGGGGAAAGCAAGTGCAGTAGTCAGAAAAGCAATCTATTTCAAAATTTATTTTTAATACATTCATCCATCATATTATTTCAAGAGGTTATTTACTTAATGTTCCATTTATTTCTGACTGACGTCTTTAATGTTAGCATCTTTCAAAACATTCATCAAAATATACCTAGTGCTATTAAGTGGATTTCATTCTTTCCTTACCATGCACATACAACAGTTTTTGTGGTCATAGATCTGTGTTTGCCATTGCTGAACATTGCTGGGATCACAGTACCTTGCTGGTAGGGATACACTTCAGGGTAAAGTCAGGCAGTCTTCTCTTCCCCTTGCCTTGAAACACAAATTATTAATCAGGGAGAAGAGTTTCATAGACAGAAATATGGTTGGTTGCTTTGACTTATTGTTTAAAATACGGAAGAAATAAACTAAGACCCATTTTCTTTAAGGCTTTATAGAAATCTTATAATATTTTTCTTAGAAAAACCTGTTTCAGTGCTACTGCATTTTGATATAGGCCATTTTCCTAATATGCCTTTGCACTGTGTGCTACATTATGACTTGCCATAGCTAACTGGCTGAAATGTTCACCAGTGAAGGAAGGTTTTTGTTTATTTCTTTGGAGAGAGGAAAATGTGGCTATAGTTATTGTAATATGGTAATATTGACCTTTTACTGACCGCTGTATCAAACTTCTTTTCATGATCAAAATCAAAGAAAGCTTTGCAACAACCAAGTGTTCTATTTATGCTGAGAATCTTTAGCCTGCTGCCAGCACTGCAGTCTAGGTGGAGGACGTTGCAGAGCTATGCAGGTTATATAGCTATCTGTAGTATATATTTATATACATATGCGTGCCATTCTTTCGGTAGGAAAAAATAACTTCTAAGTTTTTTCCTCCTAATGGATACCTTTTGATTTATTATGTCATAACTGAGCTTATCTATCAGTGAACAACATTAAGCCAAAAGATTGTGCCGTGAGACTTGACAGATGGGCATGTGCAAGCAATGGCCATATAGTAGAGGAAATAATCTATTGTATTTCCTCTTCTTTTACTTATTTAATAGTGCTTTTAATACTTATTCCTAAATAGGATTGAAATATGAAATCAGTTTGGCCAACAAAACTTGCCTATTGAGATTCTCTGCTGCTTGCTAAATTTTAAGAGTTGGTCAGCTTGTCCTCATGAAACATGATGTGCCTCTGTCCCTTCTACAAAAGATACCATAGAGATCTGAGAGCAACAGCTGGTAGGTCTCCACAGAACACAGTGGAAGCTGAATGTTAACTCCAAAATGGCCAGTATGGAGCTCCCAGAAACAAAGTTAGTGACTAGTAATAATGTTCCTGCTTTCCATCTCATCTGTGAGGATGAGTTTTCTGACCCACCCCTAGATCTAGCCAAGAAATTACAGCTGAAGCAACAGTAGCTGTACAACATTACCTTGACTCCAGATGGTGTCTGGCAGCCCTTTTGATTAACTTCTCATCACTTGAGTTTTGGGGAGATGAAGATATTCCTAAAATACCTGAGAAACCAGGCTATGTCAAAGTTGCAACAGCTATCAAGGTGTAGTAGTGTTTTTTCTCCAATCTAGAGCTTGCATAGATTTTTATAATTTGCATTAATACTGCATCCTTCTTTTTAAAAGTTACCATTATATAGCAGTTTTCATCCTTTTCCATGCAAAGTATAGTCAGAAATTACCCAAGGCTGTACTTATTCCTGTTGTAGAGAAAATCCTCAACCTCACAATATTCAAGTTTGCTGAGGTGGTGTTATGGCTTCGTATTATTCTAGTAACTTTTTGTGGAAGTAGATGCCAAAAGAGGTATGTGTATAATGTGTATGTTATTTTTCTGATATTCAGTGGTTTACAATATCAGCAGGAACTTGAACGGTGCCATGTGGTATTTAGTGAGTATTTTCTAAAGGTACAATACAACTAAAGATTGCTTTTCTTGCTGCTGTCTTTGAGAGAATATTTTGAACATGCTTCTGATTCTTTTGTTTAAATGGATGGTACATATTGTACTGCTTTCTGTGTTCCGTAGAACTGGTGATGAGGAACGGCTCAGCTCATCCTGCCTACACAGCCATTCATTTTAATTAAAATTCATCTGACTCTCTCTGCTTTCTGTATGATTTGTATAAATGACTGACTTTAATTTGACCTCCTGGAGTGTGAAGGGGTTGCAGACTTAAGTTAGATGTTGTAAGTTGCTGTATTTTCTGGAGAGTATGGGCAGTGGGAGCTGATGAACCATTTCTATTGGAGAAGCACCTGTTACAGAGTTGGGTGTGACAGGTCTCAGCTTCTTCTCTGTTAAGCGTATAATGAAAATAATGGTAGATTTATAATAGTTATAAGGAGCTATCTGGCATGAAGACAGCCATTTATTATACCTACTATAATTATAAGCCTGAACTTTGATATAATTTTAGCACAAGAGTCTCCTCCTTATATCCTTTGGATGTGTTCTTTAGAGACTTGCAGCACTTCCTACTTAGACTTTTTCAGGGACTCCTGCCGGTTCGCAGCCCTCCTGGAGACATGTTACTGACCTATCCTGTGCAGACTGTAGTGACCTTGAGAGTGAAGTGCAGTGCCTGCTCTACAAAAGCTGGGGGGGGACGACTTGAGTTTAACTGAGACAGTGAGGAGACAGAGTGATTGACAGGAGAGGAAAGCCTTAAGGAATTGTCCAAGTTATGATAAGTACGATAACTTTACTTATTAAGGACTTAACAGAGGTAATTCAGTGAGACAGATCAGCTGAACATTTTCAAGTGAAGGCAGAGGTCAGAAAGAGTTTTGTCTCCAGACTATGAAGCCTGTGAGTTACAAATGGAAATGCTCAGGAAGACACAGAAGTGGAGAAAAGACTGTCACTGATGGTTGTTGAAAAGAGAAGGACACTAAGATGAATACATCATTCCCTTCTTCTGGTAAAATACTGAACAGCTCATAAAATGAGATGCATTAAAGAATGCATCCCCATGTGAAAAGACAGTGTCTTCTGTTTGTTAATGATTTCGTTTGCATGTTATGGTGCTACCTTTGTCAGAAGCAAGACTAAAATTACAAGGTGATTTTTGTTTTAAAGGGAGAGATAGAGGGCATAGAAACAAATTGAAACTCTTGGGAGCTTACTGAAGGCAATGATTTGAAAATCTGATTCCATAAAGAATAAGAGGTTGTGACCTTAGTCACCTAGAAACTGACTTGGTATTAAAATACCAATTCTGGAAGCACTGGTGGGTGGTTTGTTTTTTTTTTTTTTTTTTTGGGGATACTTTAAAGAAAAAAAAATTGAAACAAATGACCTTAGTTTTTTTACTAGCTATAAAGGTTGTAATTTTTTTGTTAATTAATTTTTTTCTTTTAATCATCATTTCATTTTTAAAAATTATTTACTTCTTAGCCAGGTTTAGATGAGTGAGGTGGAGAAAAAGGGAGAAGTTTTCCAGGTGTCTGTCTTTAGAAATAAGCAAGTAGACTTGACTGTCCCCAATCAGAGAATAATAGGACTCATTGTTTGTTGTCAACATATGTAGCACATACTATAATAAAGGTGAAAAGTACAGGAAAGAGACATGTGATGCACTTCAGATTTCCTGTGTAAAGTAATTTGAACAGAGTTAAATTCAACAGTGAAACATGCTAAAGCTTATCTGGGTGAAGTTTTTTGAGAAAATTTGAAATCTTTCTCATACTGAAGGGAAACACATAAAAGTTATGGATACCAGTGTAAAGATGTGTGAATGCCACAGATACCAGCAAAAGAGTTATAGGACACCATTTAGATGATTGGGCACTTCAGGATTAAGAAAACCAATCTGTAGGAAAGGATCATAGGTCAAAATATACACAACTGTGTAATGCAAACATTTGTAAATGCTTGATGTGGTCAGAGGTGGAAGGATGGGTAGGTCTTGTTAAGATGACAATAGTGAACCATAGGCTGAATGGATGTAATGGCAGCTAAGAGATAACGTCCTTGAATTACTTCTTTAAGAAAGACCAAAACGTACAAGATTTGAAAATCCACCCCCTGCCCCTTTCTGGCACTTGCATACAAGAGATTTTCTATGAGGCATGCTAAATCTCAGCCAATGTGAGAAAACAAGTTGTATAGGTAAAATGTGTGGTGCTAGACAACAGAGATCTTCTGGGACAGCCTCGGCAACACAAGGAGTCTAATTAGTGAAATTCATCGGATAACTTCAGTGTTCTGCCATTTTGGAATTCTATCTAACATTAGCAACAAATCCTGTAAGCATAAATTGTGAGAGTGGCAAGGGTTGTCTTGAGATGTAGCTCTGTAGCCTGTTGACCACAAGAAATGAAGCTTGCTGTGTTTGTTCTCCTAATTCCTGCTGGGCTGTGATGACACTGTATATAGCAGTTGCTTTGGAGAGAACTGCAGCGATGAAAGGAAATTCCACATTTCTTAATATGCGAAACAGTGGCTGCTTGTTATGAAGGAAAGCTTCTGAGAGCAACTTGTTCAAACAGATTGCATTTGTTTGCCCGTGTGTACTACTGCCATATGCTGGAAAGAAGTTTCCTTGTGCAGTAATCTCTGCTTTTTCATTAGATGTTTGGTTTATACTTTTGTGTTCAAATAATTTACTTAAAGCTTACCAGACACTCAGAAAAACTATTTGATAAATAGTTTTCTTATTGATCCCTGAACTGCACAGATGCAGATGGCAATGTGTGTATCCCTGTTAAATACAGCAACTGTACTGATTTCTACTACTACTGATTTCTAAGTGGCCAAAAGATAGGGTATGTTGACAAGCATGAAGTCACCTAAAGGATTTTAATTGGTTTAAATGTTACAAAATGTTATTACCTCGCTTCTTAGATTGTGAATGACAGTGAATTGAAAAGGAACCTGTGGCTGTTGTAGAACAGTGCCTGTGGTGCAGTTGGCAGCATTTATTTTTAATAGTTAGTGTGGCAGATATACATGGAAAATATTCTGGTGAAATGTTATAAGGAGGTGTTTGGAATCTACAAGCGTATTTCAAATATAGTTTGAATCTTTAATTTTGAAGCAGTCAGAAATAGATGCAGGTTTTTTTTTTTTTTTTTTTTTACAGTCCTCTGATTATTCATTCTTTGGTTTAATCAGGTATAACTTTTCATATCCTATGGATATGTATTGTGATGGACTGCTTTGTTTTGACTTTCTTAGCTGTAACTCCTCTCCAAGAGTGCTTCAGATTCAATGAGACATAAATAATGGTTAGAACAGTGTAGGGGAATGTCACTTCTGTGAACGTTTTGATTTTCCTCTGTGTTTGTCCTTTGCACCTGGAATCTGATTAACCAACTCCAGTCTGTAGAATCTGCCTTGTTGAGAGTTCTTCAATTTATCTTTCTTGACTGCTTAAGACCAAATTGCATAAATAATTCCTTAATAATTAAGAGCATCTAAAACAAAGAGTCACAAACCACACTGTATCAGGTAAACATGTTCACCAGTCTTTAAGAGGATTGTAAAATAGTGTTGGGTTTTTATTATTATTTATTTTTCTGATTTTTTCCCCCATATTCTTACATTGTCAGATATTTAAAACACCTGGCAAATTTCCCAGATGTTTTATTTGAAATAAGAAAAGAGGTTTAGATTCCTTTCTATAGAATGTTTAACCTCAGTGTTACAATTCAGATGGACGACTTTTTGGATAGAGAGAATTCTGAAACCTATTCATCAATATAAAGGAAAGCTTTCCCCTTTTATAGATAAAAATGTGTTTTGTGTGCTGGTTTTACTTTGATATGAAGTGTTAATTGCAGGTTATAGTTTGATCTACATATTTATGATAGGCATTTAGATACAGTGGTGATGAATGATACATAGTAAGCACACAAATGCTGGAATGAAAGCTCTAGACACTGTTCTGTTATATTTTATTTCTACTCTTTTTTTTTTAATTATATTTTTTTCTGTGGAGTATCAGCGAAGGCCATCTTGCTGTTACTGTGTGTTGGAAAAAGCTCAGTGTTAATGGAGTACTGGGGGAAGTGTTACCTGACATCTTGGATTTGACAGAATGAGCAATGACAGGGTTAGAGGTGGTGGTGGCAATTTTTTCTTCTCTGAACAATAGAGGATGATGCGTCAGACTGGCAAGGTGCTTATAAGCACGTAATTTGTGTATCTTTGCTCATATTTCCAGTTACCCTGAAGAAGAAAAAGTGTTTTCACCTGCAGTATTCTGTAGGGATTAGTTTGTTTAATGTGTGCAAAATTCTAAGCATTCCAAGTTCTAAAAAACTTATCTTGTGATCTGCAAGATTCCCACCATTTTAGTCCTCTCAATTGAGATGGTGCTGAAGATAATACATATGGAAGTCATTTACTGTGGCTCATTAAAATAATCTATTTTGAGAGGCTTTTTTCCTGGATTTATGAAAAATTTTCTGTAATTTAACTAACTTTGCACTATTTTGCTAAGATTTCTCTAGTACCGTTTTCTCTTTTGGTCCACTAACACATTTTCTTAACAGAATGTGAGATAAGTGCCTGTAATCTTCCTTACCCTTTCCAAATACCTATTTTAATACTTATGCCATTTGGCAATTTATAACCTAAACTCAACCACTGGTATCGTCAGCTGTGAATGTTACAGATGATCTTAGCCAAACAAGTAAGAGATAATAGAAAACTTCTGTGCTTTGAGATTCACTTGGTTCAATATTTATTTCCAGTTAACAAATTAATGTAAAGTCACTGTGTGCACTTTTGATGAAGAAAATGCAAAGACCTTAATTTGGAAATGATGATCCAGAAACTGTCTACTGAAAAGATAACTGACTTGGAGGGTAATTGGATTTGTGTCTCTCTTTTAAAAACTGAAATATATTTCAGCTGTCAAGCACTGTAATAAAACCATAATGATGAGGATTATGGAATAACAGGTTCACCTAACTCTCATGCTCTGTTGCTGTACTGACCAGCTATAGTGACTTAATCTGTTGGATTAAATGAGAAGATGCCAGATGCAATGACAGAGTTACCAGCACTGGTGGAAAGCCCAGTTATAGTGCAATAATTTCTATATGTTTTGTTTTCATATTTATGTGCATGATACCATGCCATGGGTTTATCCACAATAAATTTTTTTGTACATTTCGTAAAGCATCAGGTTATCTGCAGATGTACAAGAGAGGCATTAAATTTAACAGATTGTGACAGTTGCTACCCTCTTGCGTATGGAGTGTCTATAAATTTTTATATATAAGATCACGAGCCTTTTCTGTTTTAAGGAATTGCTATCTCTGTCTACTCTATTACAAACTTTGATAATGTTACTTTTCTCACTTTTATTCCAAGATCTTTTTCTTCCAGGACAAAGACTGTAGAGGCCAGTAAAATGTGCTCACTGGGAAAAAGAATCTATAAGAATATTTTATTAGGTGTATTATTCCTACAGCTCTTAAAAGTTCAATTTCCAGAGCTAGCATAAAATTAAAGAAGTTATGATTAAATAGGCTACTATGCATTTTTATCATTTCTTATTGCTTGGTGTGGCTTCAGCATAGTTAATGCTGTATATTAATGCAGTCAGTCATTTGTATGACCAGTCTTATCAAAAAGCAGAAAGGCTTGTCTAGATATTCTTCTTAGTCTTTTTTGGCTTGTAAAGCTGATAAATTATACATTTCATCAACTAGATTATTCTTGGAAGTCAGAACTTTGCTTGTCTTTCATATGTTTTAGGAAAGCAGTACTTGATTCACTAAACATTTAAATTTCATAACATGTTTTTGTGTTTTATTTTAATGTTATGTACTGAATTCCTAAGATGACTTAGACATTACTACAACAACTGATTTAGGTGATTTGTCATTTCAAACCACAGCGCTGTTTGCACACGCTTCAAAGAGGCTGGTCCTTTCTGTGGTGTGCACAAAGCATCACTCAGTTTTCCCCAGTTGGAAATCATGTAGTTGTAGATTTATCCCTTCACCGAGTCTAAACAAACTGCCTCCAGAACCTGTGTGAAGGAATGTGTTTGTATGCTTCTTTTTTTTGATTCCCTCTCTCCTGGATGTAGAAAGGGGAAAACATCTTTTCTCGGTTATGTCTTGTCAGATGCACAAAATCATAGAATGTTAGTGGTTAGAGTGGACCTCCTCAGATCATCTAGTTCAATCCCGCTGCTAAGCAGGTTTTGTCTAAATCAGGTTGCCCAGAATTGCATCCAGGTGTGTTTGGAATCTTTCCAGAGAAAACTCCACAACCTCTCTGTGCAGCCTATTCCAGGGCTCTGGTACCCTCAAAGGAAAGAAGTTTTTGCTTATGTTTAGGTGGAACTTCTTGTGTTCCAGTTTGTGCCCATTGTCCCTTGTCCTGTCGCTTTGCACCAATGAAAAGAGTCTGACTCTGTTCTCTTGGCAGCCACCCTTTAGATATTTATAAACATTAATAAGATCCCCTCTCAGTCTTCTCTTCTTCAGGCTAAGCAGCTCCAGGTCTTTCAGTCTTTCCTTGTCAGAGAGATGTTCCAGTCCCCTCATTATCTTTGTAGCCCATCGCTGGGCTCTGTCCAGTTGTTCCTTGTCTCTCTTGAGCTGGGGAGTCCAGAAGCGGACACAATACTCCAGTTATGGCCTGACAAGGGGAGAATAGCTGTGGAGGGGAACCTCCTGCAACCTGCTGGTCATGCTTTTAATGCACCCCAGGAGACCATTGTCCTTCTTGGCCAAAAGAGCAGTGCTGGCTCATGGTGAACTTGTCCACTAAGACTTGCAGATCCTTCTCTGAAGAGATGCTTTCCAGCATGTCAACATGACATGCATAGATTTGCCTTTCGTCTCTTGCTTTTATTGGAACCTGTTTCCCTTTGCAAGCTCAAGTCACATCTCTTGCATGCTGAGACATACAGGCTTGTTTTTGATGACACTTTTTGGAATTAGATAGTGTTCGAACTGAAATATATCAGGGTGAAAAGCCACTATTTATCAGGGAAATGATGAATGTGGAGGGTTCTTTTTCTAGCCTTCTGACAAGGATTACAGTTAGAGGATTTAAATTGTGACAGCCTCTTTTTGCTCACGTTAATTTTAGTTGTGCTTTTCCTTCCTTCATTATCAATGAAATTAGAGGGGGCTTTGCTGCATTTAGTTCAGATACTTCTTTCTATTTCACAGCTTGTCATTTCAGTGTCAAATATTTACTTATGTCATGTTTGACTATAGTGCCAGGCTTTGTGTGTAATTTGTGTTTGTGTGTAATTTGCCCCTGGTTCTTTGATGCTGTCAGACTGTGTGTAATCTGATCTGTGGCTTCCCCCCCCCCGTCTTGCTTTACCCTTCAACCTGCAGATCATTTGCTGTCATTCACTTTGCTTCATTGGGAAGTGAGGAAATGTGCAGAATTACTACTAAAGACTATGGGGTGTTTGTGCTCTATATATGTAGTACCTTAAGGAAACAGGAATGTAGCCAGAACTTGGCAAGTTTGTGAGAAGAAAGCATTTACTTTGTAAGAAAAGAATATATTCATCAGGTTTTTGAGATTGTACCTGTTAAGGATTGACCCTTTTAATCTCTGATTTTTGCAATGACGAAGTGAGGGGTGGTCTGTGAAGGCAGTTTTCACCTTGCATTGACTACAGGAGTTAACTATAAACATCTGAGCTGGTAATGCAACTTGGGCTGTTGTCGGTGTCTGGATTTTTGGGAGGAGGATTTGGGAAAGCTTATATTATATGTAAGTGATTATATATGTCAATATATGTCTTCCATTTTTATCCATCCTGTAGGTTCAATTTTTTCATTCAGCTTTTCATTTATTAAATGAGGAACAGTGTAAATATTTGTGTTCCTGTCCTTGGGAATTCAATCATGCATTTAGACACTGAAGGGATAGCCCACTTCTCTGAAGTTTTCTGCATCATATTTGATCTCTTTGTTTGGATATAATGGTCAAAACTGTGGCTTGAAATGACTGTGTATTTGTGAATATCTGAGCAACAATGAAACATAGATGGGGATTTTTAAAGAAACTTATAACTTGAGTCCTAAACAAACTTAATGATTCAATTTTCATCATGATCCTGGTTTTTTTTTTTTTTTTTTGGAGACTGTTGTCCATCTGTAGGTTTATTACTTTTTTTGTGAATTCTGAATGACTTTCAGTCATCACCAGAAAGTTTATTAATCTTTATTTTTTGGGGGTGGGGATGCCTTATCGTCCACCTCCTGGTGGACAATAAGTTACCCATGGGACAACAATGTGCCCTTGTGGCCAAGAAGGCCAGTGGTATCCTGGGGTGCATAAAGAAGAGCATGTCCAGCAGGTCAAGGGAGATTCTCTACTTCTCCCCCTCTCCTCTGCCCTAGTGAGACCCCATCTGGAGTATTGAGTCCAGTTTTTGTCTCCCCAGTTCAACAGGGACAGGGAAATACTAGAGGGGGTCCAATGGAGAGCTAGAGTGTGATTGAGGGCCTGAAACACCCCTCTCTTTTGTGGAATGGCTGAGACACCCGGGACCATGTAGCCCGGAGAAGACTGAGAGGGGATCTTATTAATGTTTACAAATATCTGAAGGGTGGCTGTCAAGTAGAAGGGGCCAGTCTCTTTTCATTGGTGCCCTGTGTTATGACAAGAGGTAATGGTCACAAACAGGAACACAGGAAGTTCCACTTCAACATGAGGAAAAACTTTCCTCTGAGGGCGACAGAGCACTGGAACAGGCTGCCCAGAGAGGCTATGGAGTCTCCTTCCCTGGAGACTTTCAAAACCCACCTGGATCTGTTCCTGTGTGGCCTGCCTTGGGTGATCCTGCACTGGCAGGGGGATTGGATTTGATGATCTCCAGCAGTCCCTTCCAACCTCTACTATTCAATAATTCTATGAAAATTATGATTGATGATAAGGAGCAAAGTTGTGAGAAACACAGTTTATTTGTTCTAGATCTTATCTGCTTACTCAATACCAACTTGTGCTGTGGTCTTTAGGCTTACTAGACTAATTCCTTTTCCTAGATTTGCATGTGGTGATGATTGCTTGGGTTTCCATTTTAAGTATTTGTAGTGTCACAGACCAGAACTGTGGCTTTTTCCACTGAATTTTCCCTGATGACCTATCTGCAGTCTGTAACTCAGGCACACTCCTGCGTTCTCACCTGCTGTGCAGATGGACCACAGGCACTTAGAACCTTTGTGCTCAGCACCACCCACTGGGAAATCTGTATATAATTTATGGCTATGTATAAATCTTTTTGTGAATTAGAACCCAAGAACTCTTTACCAGAATGCTGTGTTTTGAACTCTCTGCTCCAGAATAAGAAGGTTAAGCAAACTGATTTTTCTCAGTAACAGACTCCTGACAGATATTGGCTTAAAACCAGCTCCTGTATTCACCCAGAAGGAACTAGAAAAAGCATATCTTTCTAGGGCTTGTTTTGTAGCTGCCACAATGCTATAGAACATGCATTAATCCCCAAGTTTTTTTAAATACATATACTGCATCTTTGTAAATCATTTTACCTCAGGAGGAATTTAATTGAATTCTAATTATGTTATAAACTCATTGTTGATAATAAATGATGACTTTCCTTCTCCATATAAATCTAGCTGCACAGACTGAAATGCACTAACAGATTTATAATGCTTTTGAAAAGAAATTTTCCTGTTTCACTAAATGCTGAATGATATTCTGATTCCAAATTTACCATTGTCTTCTTAAAAAGTCTGCTCAGGTTGGCCATCGCATTTACTGTGCGAGGAATGTGTTATTAATGCACAGAAGGCTGAATGCAATCTAGTGGATTTAATTTGTAGACAAAATGCTGGCAAGGTATAATTTAATTCATTTATTTGGTTTAAATTGCATGTTTATAAGAAGCCCTTCATTTTTGGTGATGTGTTATATTCACTCTGTGTAAACTGAAAATAGTTAAAGTGTAGCTAATTTTCCTTCCTCATCAAAAGAAGCCAGCAAAAAAATAGCTTTGTGGATATTCAAAACACCTGAAGACACTTAGGGTTCAAACTTTGACATAAATCATAAATACTGTTTCTTCTAAATAGTTTTCAAGAATTGAGGGGACCCAAGTATTTCAACTGATACAAAGAATGGAAAAAATCTACTTAGACACTGGAACTGAGTTTCAATCCCTTGGAACAAAATTTATTTCTAAGTGGAGATCTGAGGTGGTGGTTTGTGTGTAATATGAATCATTGCACTGCCATTGATAGAAATGTTTGCCTTAAGATTAACTGGTAATTAAAAAATAAGGGCTTGGTTTTTTTGTGAATACAGATGGAATTCCATCTTTGTTCATAGCAACAGTTTTGCTGTCTTTTTTTCTTGAGAATGAGACTACAGTCTTTCTTACACTACAGAGGATCTGAGAATGTTAAGAAATTAATGATAATTAAAAAAAATAAAATTCCATGGTATTTAGTAAAGAATTTGTAACTAATGTACAAGTCATAGAGGGCTTTAGGCTGTAAATTCCAAAGTCAGATGAATGTGTGCAAAATGTGGGCAGGAAGCAGATTTCTCTGATTAAAAATTGTCTGAAGTGCCAAACATTGCTAAAATAGTTACAGCTCTGTTCCACTGCTGGAAAAGAGGAGATGGTGAATCTAGAGCATCTTGACAAGATCCCCTTACAGATACTTTTAGAAATGAACTGTGTTGCAGTGGTGCTCTTTTCTGAAATGTCTGTCTATTGGGAAGTATATCTGAGGAAAGAATAAGGTCTGTAAATGCCATCTGTGCTATTTTATGTTTGGGCTTTTGTCGTGGTTTTTTGTTTCTAATAGAGAAAAATCATATGAGCAGGTGAAGAGAGACTATGAATTGTTCTGACTATCCGTCTAAATAATTGCAAACCTTCCTGAACTTTGATAGGACTAACTGTATTAATTTGAATACTTAGGTTCTTGTACTTTCAGCTTGTGAGCAGGTTAGGAAAAATAAATTCTCTGTTGCTGTTGGCCATTGATAGCTTGTGTTAATCATGAAATTTCTGTCTTGGTTTTATAAATTCAAGATAATTCTAGAAAAATCTAAGTGTGTGTTTTTCCATAGAATGTGCTGGGTGCTGGTGGAGCAGCAGAGCACCAGCAATGCCCCAAAGTCAACCGTCAGCCGCTGGGGACCTTTAGCCATAGACCCTAATGGGGAATTACTGCAGAGTATTATCTTGAACAGAAGAAATTGTGCTTGTGCATGTGAGCTTGCAGAGAGAAGAAACTCAAATTTCCTGTAGACAGTGTAGTGTAAAAATAGCTGTAGACATCTTAATGTTTGTCAAAAAACTAAGTTAACATATTTGAGATGCTTAACTGATAGTGTGTTGTTCTGAGTTACATAGCCATTTGCTTCAAAGTTGGGTTCAACAGTTTTTGTTCTCTACAAGCTGTTAATTGACTTCAGAACACTGTTGTTCAATTAAAATGGTTGGAGCTGGTAATTGGGACTTTCCTCCATGATCTCTGTCTGGTCAAACCAGAATGATTGCTATTTTTAGGTCTAGAAAGAAGGAGGTGTCTCTTTCTCCTAGTGAGTGAGAGAAAAGAACAGATGATTTGGAGAAAGCTGAAGCATGTAATATATTTTCTTTTTTTTTTCCTCGGCCTATCCAGAGGAGATTTGCTGTGATCAGATGCTTTATATAATTTCAAAATAGTAGTGCATGCCTGAAGATAAGAACATGTGAGAAAATATTTAGGTAATTTAGATGAATTCAACTTGGTTAGGCCCAGTGAAAATACTTTCTTTGCTATTTAAGGAATTCTTTGAAGTAATGTATGATTCACTGCCATTTGACACGGAGAATTTGTTAGAAGGAAAAATTTCCCAGAGAATTGGATGGTGTGTGTGGGTGGGAAGCAATATTGCTTTTCTTTGTAGGAGGGTAAAGAGGGCCTAACTGGATTTTTAAAAATGAGTTTGACAGTACATAGAGGAAGATTTCATTAAATAGTTGACAGGTTTTACTGAAGACCCATCGACTTTATGGATTTGAAAAGCTGACTGGCATACCAGAGAAGGGAAACACCCATATGTGGCTTCAGGGCATTTGACATGGTCAAATATGACACTTTCATATGAAAAATCTGATCTAGGTGAAAGGACTGTGAAACAATTAAGCATTTTCAGGGAACAGACAGTTTAGAATAATGTTCAGAGTTACAAGTTATTCAATATCATATTGGAATGGATCACTCAAGAATATGTTCTAGGCCTTCTCTTTTTTGTTTTTATTAACAGGATGTTGCTAGATAGCAAAACATTCTATTAAACTTCTAGTGTTTCTGGGATGGATGGGGATGCCCTATCCCCAGGACAATACCGACATTACAACTGATGTGTACAAATAGGTGAAATTAATCAAAAACACTGAAGAACAAATCCAAGAGGAAATGTAGGAATTAGTAATAAAAACTAAAAGGTACAAATGTAAAGTAAGAGATGATTTTATTAATAGGAGGAAAGGGAACTAGGTTAGGGTAGGGAGTAGGATTATAGTGGGCTATGAATATGTCAGTGTGGTGTCTGATACAATTTTTAATCTGAGATGTTTGGAGTTAGTTACCGTTTGTAATATGCACTAGCACGGAGCTCACCCTCAGAGCTCGTGAAGGTCCACTTAGCTGGCTTCTAATTTTGGGCACTGCCCCTTAAAAAAGTGGAAGAGAAGGTAAAGCAAAGGACAAATTGTGGAGAGTACAGTGTATAAGGGAAGAAGAAAATATTGGGGGACAGTGATCTATGGTGGAAAAAAACCCCAAACCCTGAAGGAACTGGAAGAGGAAACTATCAGCTGGCAACATGACTCTTTTAATACAAGGTTTCTGAAGACAGGATGGTGGTGATCAGTTGTTCCCTGTGATCCAGGAAGCATAGCACAGGAAGTAAGTCGTCATCAGATAAGATTGCAACAAATGTTTAAATGGGGTAGTGGTGGGGGGTACGGTTGAACTGCACTTGAAGAGCTGAAGCACTGGAGTGGGTGGTCTGTGGAGGCTGTGTGAAGGATTGTAAATTGGACTGGAGACACATCATCAGGCGTGCTCTTGAAGTCTGCTGTATTCTGCCCAAGCTGTGAGAAAGGACTCTAAGGTTGCTTCCAGCCTGTTGTCTTTTTCAGGTGAGCAAACCCTACCTCGCACTCCCTGTGTGGCCCCTTTAGCTCACATGGCTGTAGTGGAAGGAGCTGAGTAAAATGGAAGGTAATACTCCCCAATAAAAAGTATCCATCTGTTTCCACATTGTAAAAAGACTGGTCTCAACAAGTACGCTCATCATGTGCCTTCTTGCGATGTCTTTGCGTGGGCATAAGAGGAAAATATTTAGGCATACTCTGAATTTTACCCATTGGGCTCTAGAATGTTCCTTGCAGCTTTGTAGAGTGCTGTCATATCCAATAATTACTTTTATTGTTTTATTTTAAAAACCCAAAAGGAGCTAACATGACGAGACATCGTATCCACATGAAGGTTTTTTTTTTTCCCCTAAGTTCTCAAAGCTGTGTTTCTGCTACTGTAGTCCCTTCGTTGTGTGTGTTGAAGGGTCAGAGGACTGAGTGTTAATATAATCTTAGATTTAAATGGATTGTTTCCAGACATTAGAATGACGAAAGGTGGCTCTGCCACTTTCCTCAAATCTTTAGAGCTTTGAGTACTAAATAATCAAACCTCTTTTGTCACGTAAAAGCTTAACAGCTTCACATAACTTTTAACTTGTATGCCTCAATTGCATTTTTTTTAAGATTAACTTTTTGAAACTGTCAAGAATTTATTATATTTGGTGAGGGAGGGTGAATAGTATAATTAGGTACCACTTAACAAAACCACAGCATCAAAGCAAACTGTGATGCCTTTTGGTTATGAAAATTAGTCTGAGTAATAAAAGAGGTTATGTATTTATCCAAAGAAAAGCAAGATGAAATATTTTTAATGTAAGTCTTTTCAAATGAGGTCTGTTAACAACTTGAAAAATCTTTGCTGGACTTGCCACATTTCATTTGCTCTCCCTCATGCAAACTAGCAGAGCAAGTTTTTTATTACTATTATTTTCTGCTGCTTATTTCAGAAAGCTGCACAGTTCTGCTTGTGGTCTGAGCATTATTTATTTATTTTTTTAGGAATGTTTAAATAAATATGCAGTTCTTTCCATTAGCCTATGCTCATATATTTGTATGATCTGTGTTAAAGTGGCTACTTAAATCACTGCTTGATGCAATATACTAATAAAGTCAAACAAGAATTAATTAGACAGCCTAACAACCCCAAATAAATTATTTAGTTGAAATTACTACTTTCACATTAAAATTTTCCATGTGACTGTGACTTGGACCTTTGCCTTTTGAGCTTTAGGACAAAGTGAACAATCTATTTTTAGAGATCTTGTTAAATTAAGCATAATCTTGATTGTGTGCTTAATCTAAAGCAAATGAATTTAGGAAGAAAAAAACAGCAAAGGGGGAATGAGATAGGGAATGTGTTGCTGATATTTTGAGTTATTCTTAAGGGTTTCAGTTTGGAGTGGTTGACAAAGAAAATGATTGGTAAAATGTTAAAAAAGCAAATTCTTATTTTGTACTTAGTGAATCCAAGCCCTACCATTCTGTGTAATGGTTCATAAAAGTTTCTTGTATCAAATCCTGGCAGACAGTGGTTTCTCGGGTTGTTTGCTTGACTTTAACCCATGGAGAAAATTCAAAAGCAAGATGGCAAATGGTTGCAACACAGAGGACTCAATTTCAGGTTCTTAGGTGGTTCAATGCTGAGTTAAGAGTTCAAGCTACATAAATAAAATGTGCTACTTTTTCTTTTAAACAGTTGAAAATATTTTAAAAAATAAAAATTTCTGTTTGTGGATTCCTCTTGGCCTTTAGAATTCTCCAAAGCAGCAGTCTTTACCCATTTTATAATTTTGGTTGTGTGTTTTGTGTTTTTTTATTATTATTATTTATTTTTTTAAATTTTTTTGTTGGTTTGGTTTTTTCTCTCTTTTTTTTTTTTTTTTTCTCCTCCATTTTGAACTTTCAGATATGTTTCCCAAAGGAGGGAGCTAACAGAGGCCTTCAGTGTTTGGCTAGGATGGAAGATAACCGTTTTAAAAAAACCTGCAACCAGTGAAACAAACAAAATTTAAAAATCAGGACGCAGTGCTGTAGAATGCAGTTGGGTGCTGTCTCTGACTCTACCCTCCCCTTTCTGGTAGATTTCTTCAGTGCTTCATATGTTGCAGCTTCATGGGACAGCATAGTAAACAAAACCCTATGAAGTGCTGCAAAATCTTATGTGGATCATAGCATATTTTTAATAGATATATAATAATGTTTTGTATGTCTGGGTGGATTTTTTTTCACTCTTAGTAGTGGTATAAAATGTGTGTCGAGTTCAAGGAATAAATACCTTTGCTATCACAGAATCATGTTTCTGAGGCTGGAATAGACTTCCAAGATCATCAAGTCCAGCCTATGACCCAACACCATGACATCAGCTACACCACGTCACTAAATGCTACATCCAGT
>JANIJG010009428.1:146321-166167 GCA_024611175.1 Megaceryle torquata | reverse complement strand
CCCCGGCTCCGCGGTCTCCCCGCCCCCGGCCCCGCGGTCTGCCCGGCCCCGGCTCCGCGGTCTGCCCGGCCCCGGCCTGGCCCTGCCTCCGGGTGGGCCCCGCCGCGCCCTATGGCGCCACCTGGCGGACGGGAGCGGCGGCTCTGCGTGCCCTTGGCCTGGGTTCTGCGGGACGGCTCCGCTCTCTGGCTAACGGGCCCTTAACAGTCGAGCTGCAAACCATCGCTCAGTACTAGATCCACAAGTCTACCGAGAGAGGAATTCCTCATGCCTGGGGTTAAAAACAAGCTTCTGTTCCCCTAACCCGAGGTGTATCTACCGAGCTGCTCCTTAAAAGAAGGGACACACTGCATGTCCTTACACTATGCAGGCTCCAGCAACATCCAAAGCCTTGTCTCTGTGTCTATGCTGTCTCCCACGCGTGCTATCAGCCTGGCCCCATCTCCTTTCAACCACTTTTAAGCTAAGCCTCCGGGGGGGAGGCCAGGCTGGCTGCAGTCCCTCTGCAGCACTGCTCCAATTTGCCTCCGCAGCTCAGTGAGAGGGAACGGTGAAGGTGGTGGGACTGGGTTTCAGGAGGGAAGAAGGGATACATCCTCAGGTAGCTTGGCCATGGGGCAAGAGAGCCTGAGAAGTGGCTGACTTGCAATGGAAAACTGCTGGGAGCTGTGAAGTTGGCTGGGATGCTCAGTTCAGCATCGCCCATCAGAAGGAAGATCCTAAGGGCCTTCTGGAAGGAGAGAAAGCAGCAGGCCCTTGCACATCCTTTGAAGCCTGTTAACTATAAAGGCAACCTCAGCAGCTTCTGCTGGAAACAAAGAACATTACCAGCAAAGCACAGGTGACTCAAGATGAAGCAAAGGAGATCTGAAAGCTGATACTGTTCTTAAAAAAGACAAAGCAAACTCCAGACAGGAATGGAGAAGGGAACCTAGAAAGGGAAGGCAACATTCAAACAAGCTAGTTGAGGAGAAGTAGTGGAAAACAGGGTAAGATAGATGGGAGCTTACCATTTCTGCCTCTGCAATTCATCTCCCCTTCTAGGACACACTGTCCCTCCTCGCACAAAGCTACCAGGAAAGAGCTTCTGCACCTTATGCAGAAGGGTTTCTTCACCTCCAGATAAAACTCATTTTCTCTTCACAAGGAGGGGCAAGTTAAACATTATGCCTGTCTCCCAAGACCTGTCTTCCCTGTCAAAATGCAGCCAAGGCTGCTAGGTCCTCACCACTTTAGCAACACGTCTGTCCCCTTCAGGTCTCCAAGGCAGGTCCATAGGGACAAGGCAGGTCTGAGGCCAAGCTGCAACATCAGTCTGTGTGTTGGGGTCCAGATCAACAGGGTTCGTAGCCAGACACAAGCGTGACCATGGCTTGGAGACCAGCACCCCTGTCACATAACTCAGGTCAAGACTGAAGGCTCCAGGCTGAGCTTGAAGTAGTCTCCTAGGCCATGGGCAGGGTGTGCGTGGAGGCTCCAGGGGAGGCTCTTCAGGCTAATTAGGGCCTATTAGTGCCCTCAGGACCGTGCTAATAGGCAAGAAGGGATCTATCAGAAAATGGCTGATAGAAGCATGGGGCAGGTGGTGCTGATGCACAGTACCATGGCTGCAGCAAGGCACCTGCCCCAGCTGGTTTCAGCAGTCTGGCTTCACTAAAATGGCACTTGCAATGGCAACGATTCCCTTCTGAACAGAGTGGGCAGAGGGCCACACCTATATCCTAGGAGACAAGATGAGGGAGAGTAACTGCAAAAACCAAACATGTTATTTCAGTATTTTACAATAGTCTCTGTGATCCCACAATTAAACTGGTTTTGGAGATGCAGTTACAAATGTAAAGTTTTCAGTTCCATTTCAAAACCGGTGTGTGCTCTGTCTCTATGCACGTTCAGCCTCGAGTCTGAAGACAGCTCAAGCTTCAGTGTGCTGGATTTCCTCAGCCCCTCTGGAAAAAATTCCATGTGCACACTACATTTCTCCAGATTTTATCCTCATTCCAAATGCACAAGTACAAATATAGTAACATTCCACTCTCCTAATGCACCCTTACAAGATGTGCTGAAATGTCAGATGCTAAACAGTACAAAAAAGCACTTTACCACATTCCCGTTGAGGTGCAATATAACAGAGAAGGCAGAAATTGCTTTAACATCTGTTGATTTATTAGATCTGAATATTGTCCTTCTTTTCATCTGGCAGCAGTAGAGCTGTTAAGGCTGCAACAGCTTCTTCAGAGCTTGCAACACTGGATGGGGAAATACGTACCTCAAGAATAATCTCATCCCTGCAGGATTTTGAATGTGACTCCCTCTATCCAAACGAGATCTGCCAGTGCAGAGGGATTTTAGGAAGATGAACTTGGCAGAGAGGAGCAGGCAGGCAGGTAATACCCCTGCTGCCAGGAGGAAGCAGGGCTGAGGCTAGAAAGCTTCCTACCGCTGTAGCTATTGTCTGACTGCTTCCTCTGCCGCAGAGCGAGGGAAACCATCGATGACGCAGCCGGTGGGATTGAACTAACTCAGCAGCAGTTGCAAGGCTCTGCCAACCTGATCAGAATCAGGTCTTGACAATTAGCATTGCCGAGTCATTCATAAGAAAGCGATGCAGGGTCATTCCCCATGGCTGGTATTGTTTCTCATGCTGCTAAAAACAGCCAGTTGGCAAAATTCCTCTCTGCATTTGTATTACCCAGAAAATCCAACCCAGCCAACGGTTTCGAGATAACAAGGTTTTTTCCTCCTTTTGGATGGGAAACAGAATATTTTGACATACTAAGAAGTCTTCAAAATGGAAAAAATCAAGTTTTTATTCTGATACATTTGCATTTTCTCAGGGAGTAGAGGGCTAGGGAATCACTTTGTAAAAACTTCCCAGTCGGCTTGAATTAATAAGGATATGACCTTGAAGAATTCAACTGTGACATGAACATTTTCTCCTAAGAGAAGATACAATCACCACCTTTACTACAGGTCTTCAGCAATGTGCCTGATAGGTTGTATGCTGTCCAAAGGAGACAATGTGTTCAAATGGCAGCATCCTGTCCAAACTCAAAACTCAGCGTAAAGGGGGCTCAGGTGGGAGCTCACATATCCTTGCACCACCTCTGGTCCTGCACTGCTTTGGGCTTTCTAAGAAGACAGTTGGAGCTTTCTGCCACTTAGGGATGTACCCTACCCCCTCATAGAGGACATTTAGGAAGGGGAATAGCTGTCACAGGCTCTTGTGTTGTTAGAACAGCTTGCTAATGAGTTGGCTTTTGCAAAGGTCCTCCAAAATGTCTCGTTGCTCCCTTCTCTTCCAAGGCATGGACGCAAATGGGCTCTGAGCATCCATCGGTCAGCTACAGCAGCTGTCAAAACCCTTGGGCTGAAAAGAATTGTGAGGACAAATTTGTTTGGAATCAAATTAGAACTTCATCATGCACCAGGTTAAGCTGAACCACCTCAGGAGCATCCTTTAAACAAGCAGTCTTCAGTTCTCCTTCTCTGCTGGCAGGAAGCCTCTTGACTTCAGCATATCACTTTACTCAAATACTCTCACATTTTCCTAATGTTGAAATTTTAAACTGCCAGAGCAGCTAAATATAGGAACAAAATAAACTAACTGTACAAGAAAGAAAAGCTTATTTTCTGTCTCTTCTCATTTTATTAGTAATGATTCTTTCCTTTTTCTAGAGTTCCTTGCTGAGCTGGAAAAAAAATTCCTTGTTGCCAAGTGTGTTCTTAAGCTGATGTTTCTTTCTGTATATTTGTTACATATTCTTTCATTTTTTTAGTCAAGGTTCCTCTGGAAATGCAAGTTCTCCACTTTGTCCTAGCCAAAATATATGCTATATTAGTGGGATCTAACCTCTTTGGCACTCAAGGAGTGAGCCTCGAGGGATTTTTTTATTCATCAGAAGGTCTGTGATACTATGAGCACTAACAAATACTGCAATTCATGTCTCTCATACTTTGTGTACAAAATTTAAACTGCTCACAGCTGCATTTCTGGCTGTGATCTCCGTGGAGATGTCACTGACAATTTCCCTCCCAAGGAAGGGAAATGTGCGACCTAAGCTGGGACTCGCATGGCTCCTGGAGCACACTCGTGCTGCAGCCAAGCAGCCCCTTCAGCTGCCTGGAGAGCGGCAGCTTCCCCAGCATGCTACAGGGCTGCCAAGCTGGAGGCGTGGTGGCTGACTGCTCCATCTCAGTGGCTTTGGGATCAACCCTTCCATCTGGAGCATTAAACCAGAGGTGACCTGAAACTGGAGTATAGCACAAACAGTTCTGAAACATTTTTCTCCATCTGTGTTTATTCCAGCTAACTTTTGCCATCTTCTGGAGGAAGAGAATAAAATTAGGATGCTGAATTACATTCGTGCTTCATCAAACTTGAGTCATTATCTATTACAACCCCTTTTGCAATCACGCTGAGGCAGATCTTACAGGTACCCCTAAGAAAGCTCATGCTGTGATGATGTTGCACTCACTTCCGTCACTCACTTGAGGCTCTAAACTGAGGATATGATTCATTTTCTGTGCTATGCAGTAATGACCATAACACTGTACTTCATTTAGTTGCTTGCTGTTTAATTTCTATTCTCACAAAGATCACAAAGTTTGTGGACTTCAGAGGGGGCTTTTTAAACATTTAAACATCCTTAATTCTCCAATGATATATTGATTCCGTCTTAAGATTCTAGAAGCAGCTTTTATCTGGTTGGTTTGCTTCATTCTGTCTCCTCTATTTTATTAAAACGCAGAGATTTTTTTTACACCATCCATCTTTTTAACTACCTCAGCAGTTCTTACACTTTTTTACTGTATTTAGTGATGAAAACTCTGATTTCCAATGGTTTGAGGATGCCCAGCCCTTGACCCAGCCGTGTTTCTAGGTCATTATAATGTCCAGATGTAAGTCAAGGATGAGGAAGGACAAGGTAAAGGAAAACCCAAGACATGGATGAGGCAGGGGACTCTAAAAAGCCCAAAAGTTGCAAAACAAAAAGTGGGGAAGTAATATGGACTAAAAGAGGTCAGACTCAAGTGGACACTACAAATGTCACCTCTGGAAAAGGCAGCATATGGTATTCCTTTCTCCCTAGCAAGCCCCAGGATGCACTGCTGAACTCAATATGAATTTGCTGCTGACTTCACACTGGTAGACTATGAGCTGTTTTCATCACCATCTTCATCAGAAATGCTCCCAAGGTACACAGGGCACATTTGGGGTTTCCCAACACTTTTTTCACCACTGCAGTCTGCTGAAAAGCACTGCTTAGTACGAGAGCAGTGGTGCATTTCCCCTCCACTGAAATAAAAATCTCCTTCACAGGAGAACTGTGCTTTCCCGTGGATAGTGAACTCACTTCCTTCTGTTTTGTTTATAGCCATAGGGGAGGTTTTTCCTCTTCCATTCCCTTTTCCAAAAGCAATGAGACAATAAGATATTGTTAAGTGTTAAACATCCATGTTTCTGTTTCTTGTCTTCATAACAGGACTATTAGAATGATGAGAAATGAAACAGGGAAGTGATGGAGAATGGCAAAATTTAACTCAGATTTTTATCCAAAACAGCAGAAAAGACATTCGGAAATGGTCCAGCGGTGGCTGTCAGCTTTTTCGTGGTGTTTTTTTGTTTTGGTTTGGTTTGGTTTTTGGTTTTTTTTTTTTTTTTTTTTCCTGAAAAACTACAGATAAACCATGTCATGGTTTAATGAACCTGTGAACCATGCTTAAACTAGAAAATTTTGTACACTACACTACAAAAGGTGATTTGAACAATGCCATCTGTAACAGGGCATAGGAACGAAGCATACTGGTCACTAACAAAATGCAGAGATGACATTTCTAACAGCACCAGGAAATAAAGTATCCATCACTGAGCTACAAAGGTACTGATCCCTCGGAATCCTCAAAAAGGTGCCCTCCCTGAAGGCACAAGGGACAAATGCAATCATGGGAGGACCTGAGGATACCTTTGGAGAGGAAAAAGCTCTCCACAGTTTAAGGAAGAAAACTAAAGGAGGCTGACTGTCTTTATGCTCTGGGGAGAACCTCTAAGACAAGACAAAATGGAGCTGGAATGGCTCATATAAAACTAGGAATCGGTGCAAGGCCAGGAGCCAGCCGTACAGGCACACCCCCCCATGCAGACATCCAGCAACAAATCAATGACTGTGCAAGAGGAGGAAATTCTCCACTATCCTCAACCACCTGGGTGTGGTGGGTGTGACAGTTTGATCTCAAGCAAGAAAAGAACACACACAGGGCCCGTAGGCAGCTTTGAAATGATTCTTGTGGTCAGCTAAGAGGAGAAGTTGTATTTGGTTGAAGGAGACAAGTCAGCCCAGTGCATGGGCAGGTAGATGGCAGGGAGGCTGGGCAGCAACACCTGCTCCAGCAGGCATCAGAAATTCCCTGGGATGCTCAGCTGTCTAGAGAAATGCGTGACACACCAACCTGCCCAAGCTAGAAACCTCATCTCTTGCTTCCATCTCCCCGAGGCAGCCATCCTAAAGCCAAATGGATGATCATGTCCCATCCATTTTTCCTTGCTGAGTGTCTCATTCCTCACACAATAACAGAGCACGATTTACCGTGCCCGAGTATAAACAGTCTTATTCAAAGCTAAGTAACTGATGGCACCAGTAGTCCCTAAGCCAAAGGTAAAAGATGATGTTAAAATAAGAAAGGGCCTCTTTCAAAGGAGGCAAATAGATTCTGATCAATATTTAGTATTGTTAAGCTACCAAATAGATAGATTAAAATACCCCTCAATGACTTTTTGAGCCAAAAAAAGGTTGAGAAGTTATTCCATTTTACTGGCAGCTTGCACGTAGAGGGATGGGCAAGGCAAAACCAATTTTAAACGCCCAGCTAATTCAATAAAACATTTGATACAGTTTGAATCAGCCAGTACAAAATTAAAATGTTGCCATGAATACCAACATAAGGAAGCAGCGATTGCAAACAACAGCAGTATCTCAGCAGGCAGCCCCGAGGTCGTATCAGGTTGTGACCTCACCAGGGGCCACAGAACTGGGGAGCCAGCTCTGAGGAGGCAGGATAGAAACAAAGAACAAACCGAAACAGAAAGCACTGCCTCAGAGCATGGCACGCAGCTGGGAGGGAGACTGTGATTCTGGGGAACAGTGCCAGTCCCCAGAAAGACTGATTTCCGTGTCATCTTATTGATATAATAATATGCATATATATAACCATCAAAGAGTGACTTTTAATACATAAGGAGTAGCCTTTAGGTCTGCTCCAGGCTTTGTTCTCTGTGTGTGGAAGTTGCCAGATTACACAAATGTCATTATTTTTCTTACTGCTCTCCTCTTTCCTACCTCATATCCTGCCTTTATTTTTTTTTTTCTCTCTGTTTTTTCACTTCTTTCTTTACCCTCCTCTTACTCCTGGCTCTCCCTCACCTCCCCTTATTAGCATTTCATCTCTGCACTCATTCTTGGTCCTTTTCTGCTGCTTCTGCTCTTCTCTCTCATTCCCAGTCACTCATTTCTTTCATACTGAATTAACTCTAACCCTGGTCTATGCATCCTGACAATCTATCTGTTTTTAATTGTTGCACTAAACTTAGCTGGACATTTCAGAGAGCTGTGTACATTTAAACTGAGGACCTTTTCAAAGTCTTCATAATTCAACTTGATTCCACATATTTGATACGAGAGCCATATGTTTTTGTGGATCACGTATTGTTTCGCACATGTAAATACTTACCGAACAGACCTGTATTTGGGTATCAATTGCTTTTGCTTTCTGAGTTGTCGATTAATTTTGTGCTAGGTAATAGCACTGATACTTTGAAATGTGCAGAGATTTTCTCAATGCTTCTAAGAACACTATGTAAATATAATGAGTGAGGGCTCAGTGCTGAGTGGGCTTTGTTTGGCATCCTTTCACGGGTGAAAAAGAAATGCTCACAGGCAACTCCTCATCAGGACTAACAGGGTGGGAGACTCTGAGCAACATCGAGACCACATTCCTTCTCCACCACCATCAGCCTTGTTCACAGCTCTTCACAGATGCCACCAGTGTTTCTAAGGTTTATTGATTCATCCCAACAAGCTCCCTAGAAATGGTCAATTAATCCATTGCATCCTCAGGGCACATCTAGTAGCCTTTACTCGGGCACAACTTGCCTGCATCACACCCTGGTGCTAAGTCCGCAAGGAAGGGAAGAGAGAGAAAATAGTGATGGAATCTGGCAGAGGCATGTAAGAATCGACATTTCCTTTTCAGCAGCTAAAATCCTACCCTAGGTATAGTCTGTCCCCAGTACATCTTTGTATCAAATGTGAGCATCTCCAGGGAACAATGGACAGAGACTAGCACTGATCTAAATGGAGGGGAAAAGTTCTCACACTGATTCAATTAGAGCAGTATATGTTGTAATATAGCTTCAAGGGATAACTGAAACTTTTGGAGAATGCCTTTTTTTTTTTTTTCCCCCCCTTTTTCTTTCCTTTAGCTGCTGCCACATGGAGCTCATTTCACATTTCAACTATAATCTAAGTGATACAGAAAAACAGTTCTCACATTGTGTCAGATCCACTGGTGCCGAATCCACAGGCACCCTCCTTCATGTAGTCTAAGAATACAGCCATGCATAGAGCTTCATCTTTTCCATCCTGCTCCTGCCCCACCAGGGTTTCAAGTGGACAAGCTTGCTTTCTGACTGCCAGCCAGAAAATACTAAGTGACCACCAGAAAATTATCTATCTCACTCAATTCTCTGGAAAAAAGTACAAGACTTAAATCATGACAACACAGCGATGTGAAGCACAGGATAAAGAAAAGAGCACTATTAACTGAATGCGTCACTAGAAGTAGAAATCCACACCTAGCATGATGAGGCTACAATGACTTTGTTACTACTCTGCTGATTTGCACCAGTGAAGCACCAGGATTGGCAAGTTCTCCATGAGTCAGGCACCCTTCCAGATGAGGTGGCCAACAGTCTGAAAACATCACAGAAATATTTTGACTGGGGGATCTTAGGAGCTGGGGCTGGTTCGTGTACTGTGGTATCGCAGAGACGCCCCAAGCTTGCTCGAATGGTAAACAAATATAACAATAGCTATAAAAATAAACCGCAAAAAGAAATTCCCACTCCTGGAATTCCCAGCGTGAGGTGAGCACACTCCTCTCAGAAACAGCCAGTATGCCATCTTCCCACTGCTCTGGTTCAAGCTGTGAATGCTTAAGGAGTCTACAGTTCAGCTCTGCTCTACTCTTTGTCACTCAAAAAAGGGAAGAGCTAAAGCAAAAACAACACTGGAAAATTGGACATGCAGGTTTGTTCACTGCAGAGAGCTGCCCTAGCTCAGTCCTTTCCACTGAAACCTGACGTCCTACCACCAGAGCAGTGATGTTCACCTCACAATGATGGAAGGGAAGATGTCTTCACCTGTGTCAAGACAGGACAGCCAAAGACAGGGAGGATTCAGGGCTGTTGCCTTCTACATTTCTATGCTGGTGCTGGAAGCAACAATCCCACAGCTAGGACAACCGCTGAACCACAAGGATCAGGAGCCATCTTTGTGATCTTCCTCAGCTAGTTCAGACAAGGGGGATGCGGAGAGTCCCTGTCAGTCATGCTGCCAGCGCACAAATCCCCCTGCCCAGCCCCAGCGAGGGAACTCAGGGCAGCACAGAGAAAACCAAGACTTCCTTCTTACTTCAGCATAAATGCTTTCACTGTGCCTTGTTTTCTCCTAGAATTCCCTGTACTTGATTTTCTTTAGTAAATTCTATTTCTCCTAATACTTACAAGTACTCTGGGGTTTTGTTTGTTTTTGTTTTCAAATAAATGGCAATACAATCACATAAAGAATATTAGAATTTGTGTAGGATCTAGTAAACTGGGAGCACCTTAAGCTCTGCTACAGTAGGATCTGCAGCATTTGGTGATTTAGTTGCATAGGTTACAAACTGCTGCTCTAAGCCAGGAGCTCCCCCATGTCCATGCATTAATGAGTGCAAGTAACGTATGAAAAGGGATATCTCCTCAACCCACATCCTTTATTTTCTTTCTTATTTCATATTTTGCAATTATAAATGTGCTCATTTGCTCCAGATCAATGGACCACACAGTGATTTTAGGGGTCTAAAGAATCTAAAAAATAAAAGAAGGGTTACCACCAAAAGTCTCAGCACATGTAGAGAAAAACATTTTCTACAGTTATAAGGACTCATTTGCCAAAGGAGGACGTTTTTGTAATCATGTGTTGTATCCTGCATGTATTTACCAGAAAATTTGGCTATGAAGATTCCTCGACACCTTCTAACCCGGCTATCAGGTGCTGCTCTGCACACCCACATTGCCAGTGTTTGCACAGGGCTACGCTCCCAAAAACAAGGACTCGGAAAGGGGATTTTCTTTAAAAATAGGGAACAACAGAGCAGCGGTAAAAGGCTACGGTGAGGATGGAAGGAAGGCTACAGCCCCTGTAATATCACTGGGAGAGAGCAGGAATAGCGGTGAGAGCATCAGCGAAAAGAAAAATCAGAGAGGTAAATGGAGAAATGTGCAACTACGTATTTACATCCCAGGAATTTCCCGCATTTCAAAACGGAGCGAAAGACGTCCTGCAAGCTGGGAAACACCTCCCGCCCACCATGACTCTTCTGGGGATCATCTGGTGACCGGACGATCCCGAGAGCATCTAGCCGGCGGCAGGCAGCGAACCGGCCCTTCTGCAGCGGGGAGTCTGAAGCCCGCTCTGCCCCGGTAGGGCTGCCTCCAGCCGAGGCCCGTGCGGGGCCGGGGCCGTGCGGGACCGGGAGGGGGCAGCGGCGGGTCAGGGCGGTGCGGGACCGGGCCAGTGCGGGGCCGGGAGGGGGCAGCGGAGCGCCGGGCCGCCGGAGTTACTGCGAGAGCTCGGGGAGGGAGATAAAGACAGTAAGGGCTTCCCGCATCAGGGCAACTGTAACTACTTAGGATGTATTCCTGCTTTAAACCCCAGAACGTGTAATGTGGAACATCAGAAAGGCAGACTGGTGAACCCTCCGCCTCTAATGGGAAACAGTTGAGAGTTCTACCAAATCTGTCACTTTTTAAATGAAAACATGAAAAAGGACTAAGATAAAACAAAACAACAACAACAAAACAAAACAAAAAGTTGGAATCATGCACTTTGATTCAGATACTGAAAAACTTTCCTCGAGGAATGGAAAAACTGATGAAAAAAAAAATATATAGAAAAAGCAAACCGAAATCTTATGGTGCTTCTAGCAGCCTGGGCAGACATTCCTCCCCATAATCCCCTTGCTCCATTCCCGCTCCGGGAAGGGGAAAAAAAAAAAAAAAGCCTTCTGTGATGGCTCGTAGAGATTTTGGGACCTTAGGATGTTTAAACACGTGGTTCCCATTTCTATTCGAGGGCAACGGGTGACTGTCCCAGACAACACTTGGCGGCTCTGGACTGAACTGAACGGTAGTTTATCAAAAAAAGGCAAACCAAGAGGCTTCCAAAGCAAGCTCACTAATTTGGGGACGGAGTCAAAAAGAGAAGGGCTGTTCCGTGCAACTCCAGTAGCCAGGGGCAAGAGATTCCGCTACAGGAGACGGGATCCGTATAGTGTGTGTTTTAAAAGACCTTGCAAAGCCTCCTGCTAATTTTAAAAATCTCTTGTTTCTTTTTTTTAAAATGTCCCCGTATCTCGAAGGCATCACAGGAACTAGAAAGGCAACCCGTAAGGCCAGGGGGACAGAGAAGCCTTCCCTGCCCTCCCCGCTGCCAGCCCGGCCGGGGGTCGCTGCCCCGCGCCCCTCCCGCAGCGCACTGGGGACATTCGAGCGTTGCCATGACAATCCGTGAGAACACGAATTAAAGTGCCTCGGCGATCCCACTCCACCGATATTAGTGGAGGTCCCAGTGGCCGTTCCCGGTCGGGTTGTGTCCCTCCTGCCTCGTTTGGGGATGATTTTGGAGGCAGACGGGGCTGGCCGCACGCCCCGCAGCAGCTGGTACGGCCTGAAAACCCTGTTGAAAACGAATCAAGGGAGAAAACTCCGGCTGCCAAAACCTCAGCCTCCTGAAACCTGCCTCTCCCCGAAACCCTTCCCAGCCTCACCCCCCTCGGGAGGGGGGGTCTTTTATTAACCGGGCGGCCAGCGGCGGGAAACTTTTGCCGGGGCACTACTGCTTCACAGCGCTTCGTTGTCTGGGCTGTGCGAGCCGTTACCGGCGCCGCTCCTTACTCCCAGTTGGGGCTGAAATCTCTCCCCAGACAAGGGCTCGGCGGGTTGCGGGGAGGGCCGTCTGCCGGCAGCCTTTGTACTACAATAATTATTTGTGCCCGAAAGTTTGGGAGTCATGTACCAGATGACACAGACGTAGTCGTTGATAAGCACCAAGTGATATCGTCTCCTAAAGCAAGAAGCTGAGGAAAAATCAGCACATCGTCAACAGCATGTGCCTTTTTCATTTTTTTTTCCTGAACATGTTGTTAAAAGCAACACCTGGAAAAGACGAGTAGCGAGTGACTCCTTTTTGTTTCTTTCCCCTTTTGATAACTTAGGACATCACGCCTCGTGGTGTGCTCAGCTGCGCCCTGTCCTTTATTGATTGTTTGGGTTTTCACAGAACAAAACGATAGTAATAAAAAGAATCACAATTATCGTTGGAAAAAAAACCCAACAAAACAAAACAACCCCCCCAAAAAAAATCAACAAAAAACCACACAAAAAACTAACAAAAGCTAACAAAACAAAACAAACAAACAAAAAAGAAACCAAGCAAGCAAAAAACAAACAAAAAACAACAACAACAAAAAAAAAAAACCCAACCGACAAAACAGGGGAACAGACGCCGTATCTTAAACAACAGGTCGCTAACTGTTCTTCGCGGCTGCGTGCATCGAAAGCCCGGATCTTTGCGCGCACCACTTGCCCAAAGCAGTGGAAGCTGCCCCGATAGCCTAGCAATCAGGAACCTTTTTCCTACCCTCTCCCAGAGCCCATTTACCAAAGCCTCACGGTTTTTGAGACGTCCCCTCCCCATCCAAGCGCCAGAGTTCTCATCAGTTGTTGGTGAAATGCCCACCCAATGGCCAGATCCCAGGCTGGTGCGGTTTGCGTCGCTCCCATATCGGCGCTCACCCCATGAATGATTTAATCGAAAATAGTGCGAACGAGAAATGAGATGTTACATCCCGTTGCTTTGTAATCGCTCCGAATAAACTATTCATGTGGTGGGTGTGGGGGGAAATCCCGTTGGACAGAGAGAGTAAGAAATGAAACGAAGGTAGACGACCAATTCATCTGCCAACAAAACCGTAGCATTTACAGGGACTTGCTGGGAAATCAGAAGCCCCTGCCGATGTCAGGAGGCGGCTGCTCTCCCGGGCCCGCTGCGGAGCCAGCTGGGTGCCCGCGTCCACCTGCGCCCTCCGGAGACACCAAGCTCGGGACGCCCGGGACCTGAGGGCAGGGTCAGCAGGTCCTCCCTCCTAAAGGTAGAGCTGGGAGAGACAGTGCTTCGCTTTAACATCCCACCTGATGAAATTTCTCACAGCGTGTGCTCGGTGTGCAACTTAAGGGAGAGCCCCGGGAGACCGGGCAGGTCCCCGCAGCGGGGAGCGGGCGGGCTCCCGCGGGGCGCAGCCCAGTCTCGGTGCCCGCCACCCAGCTCCGTGTGCCGGGACGGGAACAAGCACGAGGTTTCGTCGAAAGCTGAATTCTGCTTCAGGCAACACAAAGCTGATTTTGAACGAATTCCCAACAGACCCCCAAACCCTGCAGCTGCTTGTTTGGCTAATAAAACTCCATGTGGTTTCTAAACTTACAGAAAGAAAAGGAAAAAGATGTCCATCCAAGTAAACTATAAGTGAAAACTCATTGATTACCTCCGCCTTCCTGTCTTTGATTTGATTAATCATTTGCCATCATGCTTTCTGAGTCACTTGTGTGTTGGTTTCCCTCTGCCTGAATCCTGTAAGACTTTTCCAGAAGGGCGGCTGTGATGTTGAGACCAACATACTGTAAACAACCACAAGAAGCAGAGCTAATGTTTTCAATACAGCTCAAGGACTAAAATAAACTCATTGGATTAGGCCAGCCGGAGCGATTGTTTTGGTGAGCGCTTCCCAGGCCCGCTGCTGAGCACATCCCCGAGGGCTACCTGGGGCGGGCGGCGGTGCCGCGGCGGCCCCGGGAGGCGGAGCGGGCGGGCGGGCGGCGGGCGCCTAGCCCCGCCGGTAAGAGCCCCCCCGCGCCGCCGCCGCCGCATCCCCGCTGAGGGGCAGATGTTATACTGCCGCAGAGCAGAGCCCTGCCAAGCCTCGGAGATGCCCCGCAGGCGCAGGGATGGGTTTCTGGGGAGCTGCTCAGTGGTAGATGGAGAAAGCGCAGGGGAACCGCAGACCTAAAAGCCCCCCCCCCGCCCAAGCCCGGCTCCATCCCCAGCTCCCGAACGCCGAGGCGTGCCCAGCGCTCTGCAGCGCTGTCCCGGAGCTCTCCGGTCTTGTTATCCCGGCCTTGTCCGTCGCCCGATACAGTGTCAGGCTTTCAAGTCCTCGCAGCGTTTTGTTTCACCGTCTTCTATTGCTTAAAGCAGCACTCCGGCTGCCCGTGCCTGCCTGCACAGAGCTAGCTCCCCGCGTTTGACTCTCCTGCAAACGGGCAGGACGGAACCCTGGAGACGAGTGGCAGCGCGGAGGGAAGGAGGGAACCCCGGTCCCGGGGGATAGGGTCGGCCCGGGGCAGGCGGTGAGCCGGGACCACCGGAGCTCGCAGCGCTCCTGACGTCGGGGCACGGGGAGAGCGGCCGAGAGCCGCGTCCGTCACACACGCAGAGCGGAGATTTTTTAAGTAACAAATGTACTTTTTTTATTTTTGAAACAAAAATATCGTTTTCGGCTTAACAATAGCCGGATCTCACTGAATGAAGCCTTTGCATATTTTCCTGTTTTAATTGGTTATATAATAAACAGTCCTGACCCCGCACTCTCTTTTCAATGAGTTCAGGGTGAAACGCGGACCATGGGACTGGAAATGACTTTTTCACCACTTAAAACACGGACAAGAATACCAGGAATCAGGCGGTATTAAACAGCCGCACCAGCCGGGGCGGGAGCGGGGCGCAAGGTGAGCCGTGTGTGTGTCTCCTGCCGGAGCACAGCTTGTCTCTGCCTGCAGCCACCGGCACCGTCGCCCACCCACCCCAGGCACGACGAGAGGAGCCAGGGAGCCCGGGGGCGCGACAGCTCCTCCGGGGTCCCTCAGCGCCCCGCTGCCGGACCGCAGGCCGTGCTGGGCTAAGCAGTTGTGGATCGTTCCCGGAACCGAGGTTTCTGCCACCCTGCGAGACCGGCCAGGGCTCGAGGGCTGCTCAAAGGACCGGAGAACAACCGCAGAACAGGCCCCCCGGGCCTGGTACTGCCCCGGTGGCTGGAGCAGCCGGGGGGGGGGGGGGGAACACGACACAGACGGACGGACCCCGCTTAGCCCCGGGGAGCAAACTATTCCCTACGCGTTCCCGCCCCGGCAGTGGCCAAAGCTTCCACACCCGCTCTGTGCACGGAGAAAACAGCCCTCGCTTTTCTGCTTTCATCTCTCGCCAGCGTTGCATAAACCTGGGGCCGCTCCAGGAGAGCAGCGACGGCAGCTCAGCCGGGCCAGCGGCTCCGACAGCCCCGGCTCCGGACCTCAGAGCAGCCCCGCGGCGGGCGGCGGCTCCGAGGCCGGAGGGAGGCTCCGTGCCGCGGTGCTGGTGAGGGAAGCACGTCCCGCTCGCGGAGCGCTGCTCCTGCTGTCATTTATATAACGAGAGGCCTTACATAACGCGCACGTCCAGCTCTTTCCAAGAGACTGGCACTCAGCCGCTTGCTTTCGTAAGGGGCCGACGGGGCTGGGTGGCGGCGCGGCAGGGCCCGGGGGCAGATGGTGGCCGCGGGAGGAGCCGGGCTCAGCGGCTCAGGCTGAGAAAACGCTGTGTCGTCGTGGGCACCCTCTGGCCCACGCCGTTCGTGCCCACGGCGCTGCCTTCTTGGCAGAGTACCGACCCTAACTACCTAACCCATGTGCAGACAACTCCGCTCCCCACGGGCTGGTGCTCAGACAGCTTGTCTGAGCACCAGCGAGCAGGGATGTGATGGCCTCCCCCTTCCTAGGCCGGCGGGACCTCACTGTGAGGTCCGGTAGCTCTCGAGAGCGGCAAAGGCCACGCTGCTGCCGGTAGGACGAGCACTGTTACGCACCGCCACCCGATAGCGACGGCGGGCAGGCTGGCCCAGGCCGGCGGTCGAGCCCTGGTTCTGATTTCCCTGTCCCCTCTGAGAAGGGCCGAGAGCAGAGCGAGGCGGTGTTGCCGGGGACATGGCTGAGCTGAAGGCAGTCCGGAGCCCCGCCAGCCCCGTCCCGCCATGCCCGGCCTCGGGAGCTGTGCGCATCGGGGCTGTCCGGGCAGTTCTAAGGGCAGGGTGGAGGGAGGCGATTGCAGCCGTGCCCAGGTCACAGTGGCTGTTTAATAAACCACGCAAGTTTACATTCAGTGCAGCCTCTGTTTATAAAATACAGAAAATGATCGTGAAAACATCCTACAGGTGCGACGGCTGACTGGGGGACGCGCTGCTGTCGGGGGCTCGGGGCGAAGACGGCCAGAGAACCCCGTCCAGGCACACGGAGCCGGCAGACGGACAGGCCCCCGACCCTGCAGGAGAAGCGGCCTGTCCCGGCCCTGCCCGCCCCGATCCCTCTCCTGGCGGGCCAAAGTCCCGGGGAGACGCAGCAGAGAGGCCCCGGGGGATGAAACACTGGTCGGGGACCCCGAGGACATCTGTGCTTGTTCCCAAGCTGCCCCGCACCGTGCCCTCTTGGGGAGGGTAGCCCTCGTCCAGAGGCAGCAATTGCCCATGACCGAACGCGCTGCTCCCTGCCTCTCCACACTGACACAGCCGGCTGCTGGTCACACACAGCGGGCTCCGGCTCCTCACCCCGCGGCGCCACCGCCTGGAGACCCCGAGGGAACCGGAGCAGCCCCGGGGGTCGCACGGCCGCGACCGGTCTCGGGCTGCCCCCGCGTCCCCCTGAACCTGAGCACCGCCAGGTATCGCTTCACCCGAAGCAGACGAGGCCCCAGCCGCTCCCGGGCGTTTGCCACGGGCGCTGCAGCCCAGGCCAGTCCAGGAAGGGGCCCGGGGGGACACCGACGGCGCTGACCGGGGCCAGGGGTGGCGCTCCCGCCCCCACTCGCCCCATGCCCACCAGAGACGGGAGGGGTTCCCCTTGAGAGCTCTCCATGGCCCCCTCCGACACCAGCCCCCACCTGAGGGCCCCGGGCAGGCCAGAGAAGCCGAGCGATGGTCCCGCTCCCCGCAGCGGCCCACGGGGGGCAAGGGCGTGAGTCGGGGCCGCGTGCCATATGCGCTGACAACCCGGGGGCTGCCTGCCGACCCTCTCTGGTTTATCGCCTCCCGTTATATCAGTGTTTGTGTAAGGAACGGCTGGGCTCGTTCTTTCTGCCCCGGTTGCCGGGTCAGTGGCTCGGCCCCGCAGCCCACTGCGCGGACCCGGAACCGTTTGCCGCAGCCCCGCGTCTCTGCCCTCCCGGGAGAGGAGGCCTTCGGTCGCATCATAGCTCCCAGCGCCCTCCCGATCGGGACAGGGCCTGGAGACCTGGGGCAGCGGCCGGAGCAAGTCCTCCAGCCCACAGCGAGGTCGGGCTGCCCCGGCGCGTCCATGGCAGCCACTCTCCCCTGGTTGTGACCGCCGAGCTGCACCGCGGCATAGGCGACCGCTCCCCGCGTCCCCCCATTGATTTCTGCGACCGAGTTCGAGGCTGCCGCTTCCTTCCGTGCAGAGGGATTCTGAAGAAGGCCCTGGCGCTGGGGGACAGCGTCAGGCAGCCGGGAAAGAGCCTGTCTGCACCCAGAGCCCGCGGGTCACGGTTCCCGTGGGTTCCGCTACAGGCCCCCGGAAGCTGGAGTGGAGCGCTCACCCCTGGTACCGGGTTTCACCCCTGACACCCCCATTCCAGGGAAGCGAGCTGCCCGCGCAACCCGGAACAAGCAGAGTCCCCGCATACCCGCTCCCGCCCGCGGGACAGCAGAGACTGGCCCAGGCTGGCGTTCAAGGGCACCCGCTGCGCCTCGGGCCGGGTCCACACCGCCTGCCACACCGCCCGGACCCCTCCCGAGCCCCCACGCAGAGGCCGCTGCCTCCGAGCGCGGGTAGGCTTTGAAGGGAGACCCAGGCCTCGGGAGAGCCACTGACGAAGCCACAGCCCGACGAGGAAAGCGATACCCGCCAGCGACTCCCGGCACCGGACGGGGCCGGGATGGGGCACGGGTCTCGCCGCAGCGCGGCCGGGCCGAGCAGGGCCCGGGGCGACGCGGGGACGTCCTGCGTCACCCAGCGCCGCGGCCCCGAGCCTGCAGAGAAGAAACGAAAGCGGAGCCGGGTCATTGCTGCAGGCAAGCACAGCCTGCAGCAATGCTCGGAGGGCTTTGCCTCCCGGCGCCCCGGGACTGCCGGACACACGGGCGAGATGTTGGCGGCTGTCCGCGCCACGAAGCGGAGCCGCTTCCCAGGCCCGCCCGCCGTGCCAGCGAAACGGTCCCCGCACCATCTCGGAGGCCGTCAAGACGGCACCGGGGCGCCGGCCATCGCGGCCCCGCCGGACCTCTCCTGCCGGTGCGCAGCGCGCCACGGCGCTTAACGGAGCCGATGCACTGCCCGACCGCAGCCCGCGTATTTCCCGCAGCGGAGCAGGCGTGCACGGCAGCCGAGAGCGCGGCCAGCCAGCTGCCAGGGCACGGGGTCCGGAGCCGTGCCCGCCATCGGGAGCCGGCCGGGCAGCGCGGAGCGGCCCCGACACACGGCGCTCGCCCAGTTATCCGCTGACACTTCTCGATCCCGTGCCAGGAGCAGCGCAGTGAAATAAAACGATATGAAAAGAAGGAAAGGTATTTTATTGGAGACTTTACAATGCTAGAAAGTACAATAAAAGTGCTAGTTCACTCTAGAAAAGTTGGTCCCAAAACGGTACTATGCCACAGCATCTATCAGCTTACATAAACATTTATAAAACCACTATGAACTGGCCCCTGTATTATAAACGCTATTTTTTTTCCACATTAATCTATGTAAAATTGAAGGATCAAAATGTTTTAAGAAAGGGCAAGCATTCACAAGCAGAACCTACCGCAAAATCCATTTTGCACCAGGTCTGGGGTAAAAACAAAGATAGTTTAAACTTTAATTATTATTAATAATAGGTACACAGAAAAAAAAAATATTCCAATTTACAGGAAACCGTCTTTTTTTTTTTTTTTTTTTTTTAATAACATCAAAATATTTTTTTAGACCTGCATAAAATTAGTTTTAAGACCTCGGAGGACATTGTCTCCTTTAAAAAATATATTTACCGCTGTCGAAACGTTTCACGAGTGACCCTGGCGGGTTTCGTTTGTTGCTTTCTAATAACCAGCAATATCGCACATCTGCTGTTACAGCAGTCCCCACGTAAGTACTATTCTGACGAAAAGCCACAGTTCGGAAGAAGCGCAGTGCTTTGCAGACCGAGGAAGAAGAAAGAAGATGAAGAGGAGGAGGACGAGCACCGCGGGCACACGGCAGTGTCTAGGCCCCGCACCGCCACGCGTGGAAACGCCTCCGCTATTTACAAGCCCCGCTTTACTCTCCCAAAGGCTGAGCCCGAAAAGATCATGGACGAATTATAAAGCAGCAGAATTTTGAGAGCTAACCAGCCTATTTTTAATTACATTCCCCCCCACCCCCCCACCCCCCCCCAACCCCAACAACAAAACACCCCACCAAACACAACGAAAACAAGAGCAACCCACCATCCGCCCCCCCCGCCCCCCCTCCCCCGCC